>JAMKCH010036430.1:0-11912 GCA_023653785.1 Ophioderma brevispina | reverse complement strand
CTCCCACCCCTCCCCTTCTCCCGGTGCGTGCGTACGGGTCTTAGCCTGCAACTCCGTCTGATTCCTTTGGATTCGGTCCTCTTTGGTATGACAAAAATTGGAATCAACTATTGCTATGGTCTTGATTCATGTCGATTGCGCTTTGGATTCAATTCCTTTTAGCAATAAATGCCGCTGTCTTTCGCTGGCGTTTCACGACGATATATAGTCAGTATTTTTCCGGCACGGGAGCTGTTCTGCCGTACCTTCACGTTTTTACGCTTGTATTCATTACTTCGGATCGTGGTTGACTCGAAGTTCGGATATCCGTTCGCCCCTTTTGGCGATGAATACCGTTGATGATACGTTTGGCGATACTTTCGTCAGTAGCCTAAATTGTGTGTCGATCCGCTTAATTTATGCCATATTCTTCCTTCTGATCGCTTTTCGGTCGAGGTTTGGGTATCCGCTCGCCATCATGGCGATGGCATACCCAGATGAAATGTTAGACTATTAATTTCGTCTTTTGCTAAGTTCTGTGTCTGAAGACTCGGCCAAGTCTACCGCCCGCTGATATATTTCTTCGGAAGTGTTGCAGGATGCTGTCGCTTTTAATCCTAGAAGCGTGTGTGGCACGCGCCGCCGAGCCCCTCGCTCGTTCGCTTTGTGCCCGATCCCCGCTGGGGTCTTTTATTCTCACTCTATAGCAGGGATCCACTCCGTTATAGGCAACTTCACCGGCCGCCCGCGCCGGGTTTGTTGCCTTATTTTGAATGACAGGTGCAACCTCTCAATCTCTCGGCATGGGGCATGGATTGATTGGGTTGATATGAGTCTTGCAATTTTTCAAATGACATGGGGGGGGGGGGACTTATTCTTTTATCACTTTGCTTCAATTAATATTATTGTTGAAAGGGGAGTATCACTCCAAAATCTATGTCTGGGTTTGGTTGTTCTGATCATGGAGGTGTGATTATACTATACTATATATTATTTTACCTCTATTTTCGGATTGATAATTAGTCTTCCCGCCAGAGTTTCTGTACATGTGGGATATGACTATTATTTATCATATACCTTTCAAGTTTATATATAGTAATAAGTTCCACGCTTTGGTCTGGCATCGTGCTGCAACTGGATTTAGTACAATCCTCCTCAGCCTTTTTATCAAAGTGAAGACATGCTTTGAGTGTCCTTGGACTGGTTTCGTTTCACAGTAATCTTATTCTGTGATGTTCCACCTGCTAGGATATGATGAGTTTGTTTTGCCTACGGGCCCAAACGGGATTACCTTTATGCTTGCACATCCCTATTTGCACTTAGCAGATATGTTTTGCTCTACGGTCCAGCTGGGATCTTTATCCCCCTTAGGGTTTTTCCTCTTGTCATGCCTAATTGGATTTCCCCCTTCGCCGGTTGCGTCCCCCTTAGTCATTCGCATGATAGGGGTATGCTGTTGGGGCTAGGCATTCGGTGCCACTGCCCTTTTACTCGGCCGATATTTCCTTAGACGTTAGAGTTTTCGGAAATCAGTTAGATTCTCTTACTGCTCCTGGCTGCCTCCATCCAGTTGTTTAGGTAGGCCTTGGAGTAATGTGGAGCTGGTACTGTTGATCAGGTATCTCTCCGACATTTTTCTTGCTGAGAATTCTTTGTCAACACCCTTTCAAACGTTTACTGATCATTCGTTTGAGGTGGTCACGTCTCAGGGCGACATCGACTAGTCCTTTCTGATGCTTTTTCATTTCAGGTGAATAGGCATAGTGATGACGATTGGATGTTCCCCTGAATGGGGTCATCTTCGGTTGGCCGTTTCCTTCTGGTGTAGATACTTGATACACATTTGGGTTGCTGTACTATCCTGAAGCTTCTCCCGGGGTAGGCTTCGATCTAGATATGTTGAATCTGAGTGGGCTTGTGTCGGCCTCGCAAGATTCTCCTCTTTTTCCGCTCCTCGCACTCGCTTGCCCTTGGGGCTCAAGTGAGTGGGATATGGTTGGCTGGCTGCATTAGGTAAACAGTTTATGACTCATGTCTTCCTGGCCTTCTCTGGGCGGGTTTTCTCGCAGATTACTGTAGCCGTCCGAGGGTCTGAGGATTTGGGCTCTTTCCGCCTCCTCATTCCCTCACCGGCTATGCCCCTTCCTCTCGCCCGTCATGGCCCAGAGTTGGGATTGGTTCATGGCTCGAACTGCTCTGAAGCCTTGTAGACCTCTCATATTGGGAGTAAACCTCTCAGTTATGCTCCGTGTGTGTTGTGCACGAGGGGTGCTGGTTTTTCGTGGGACCGTTCTCCTCTAGTTACGTCGCTTATCTGGCCGTTTTTTTTTGCAGGATCCACTCTTTCAGGGGGCGCAGACGAATTATTCTCTTAGTAAGTGGTGTGCTTAGGTTTTCATGCATTTGTATTGGCAGTGACCTTGCGCTGCTCTTACTACTTCTGATTGCTTGCAATTTCATATCATACTCATTTCGATTCACGCAATCCATGTGTGACGTTTTGCATCCCGCACCGCCTCCTAGTACCCGTGCTAATCTGGCGATGTATATGCAATTTGTTACATCACAATCGGATTGAAGGTAAGCAGATCCTGTATGGTCATGTAAGAACAGTGGTGTTCTATGACTCGTAAGGAAGGCTTGCTTACCTTCTCCGATGTTGATTCCCTGCCCGTCCCGCCCCCTGCGGGATGTTTATCTTGTCGAAGGTAAGACGAAAAGAGGAATAGGATTGTGGGTAGGACGTCACTTGGGGGGGTGTCGTCATACCGGTTGATCTGAAATGAATCTATATTTATGGGGGTTCTGCATTCTGCCTAAAGACATGCAATTTGTTACATCAACTTCGGAGAAGGTAAGCAAGCATTCCTTACGAGTCATTAGAACACCACTGTCCTTACATAACTCTTTAAAACCACCTTTTGGTATTGTCAGCAACCTCCCTTAAGCCTCCCTATATCACTGAGTGCAAACGCGTCATGTCAATGAAAAAGATTAGAAAACCGATCAATTCCTTGTGTGATTAATGGTATTCAGACTTCAAAAACACATTTGGTGAGTCAAGACAGCTTTTGCTGATGTCATCATCGGTGGCACACGGCAAGATGGATCGTAATCTTGGTGGAGGCTGGGGAGACGGGGGGTAAACAGAATAGAAAGATTGAATATGGACATATATTCAATCACTTTCATTTGAAGGCTTTAAAGGATTCATTAAAGGCACATTCATGATTGCGAATGAAGACTACCTCGCATGTGACTTACAGCAAATGGTTCAACCTTTATGTGTGCAAAATTTATGCACAACCTATTGTCAGACACTAATGCAGTTATGTGATAAACAATCCTTATTCCATATGTTGAATGGTTTTATTAAACATTGGCAGCTTCTTGCCTGATTGGCTGTATAAGTTAGTTAAATCAAAGTTTGAAATCCAGTTTTGTCCCCGCTAAAACAGAGGTGGCCAGATTCACCTCGCATCAGCAATACTTGCTGTGTGAGGATTTTTGAGCAAAAGGTAATTGACAGGATGCCATTCCTGATGCAAACGCATGTTGTCGGCGGTGGCTAGCCTTGGGGGCAACACGCCCACCAGAAGGCAGAATGTGCTGGATGGCCGCCATAGCTCTACAGAGCTGATGCCCTTGTAGGTAGAGGTCTTCTTTTTCATTTTACCAGGTAATCAGCTCCCTCCTCGTCAGATTTCTTAGAAACCCGAGGGGGTGATGGTTTAGCTGCCGACAAATCAGCCCTGGGACACTGGTAGTACTGGTTACCAGAGCTACCAGTAGCAGGCCTCAAAGGAACCTAACCTGACAGTGGATAAGTAATAGGACTCGACAAACCCAGGGTAGTGGTTCAAGTCTTTGACGACAATTTTTGGCAATGGTAAGATTTGGCTATTGGGGTGTTTGAATATATTAGCAGTCCCTCTTTGATTTTGCTTTGGTGTGCTGATCAAAAGCTTAAAATTAAATTAATAAATTCTACAGAATCTGATTTTACCTTTAAATGCCCACCCATATTTATAGTACGGTGTACAGATGAGATGATTCATTCCATCAAAGTTAATTTGATTAAACAAAGTATGTTCTCATGATATGTTTGCTCTGGTTTTGGATATTTCATTGAACTTCTTACTTCCTTACCCTATCTATTTCGTATGTGACAGCTGTAATCACGGAAGCGACAAAAAAGCTGAAAAAAAATAGCTTCAATTTTGAAAGAAAAAATCAGTGGGTAAAAAAACCATAAATGCAAAATTCACTGTGATGAAAACAATGAGAAGTAACTTGGTTCAATTAGATGATTGCATTAGGTAAACTACACGGGTAATATAGGACGTTGCTCATAGCAATAGCTATTTCCTCCGTAAATTTGTTTAAACTAATCAGTGTGTTAAAAAAAACAAAAGCAAAATTAAATGTGTAAAAAACAATGTAGAAGTAATTTTGGTTCAATTAAGAGATTGCATAGGTAAAATACACTGGGGTAATATAGTTGCCTCATAGCAATAATTTTCTCCATAAAGTTGTTTAAAAAATATTCCCATAACAATTTACATATCTGTCCTGTACATTTGTCTGCATTGTGTAATTTAATAGTTCATTATCCCTCTTATCTTTGCAGATATAATTGTATGTTCAAAAAAGTTATTGGATTAGTTTTATATTGATGTATGATGCAGTTTCTCCAGGAAAATATGAGATCAGAGTAATACAATCTGGTCTCATAAAAATACACAAAGATTGGAATCAGGAAGGTATATATTATACAGGAAACATGGAAAATTTGCCCAATAGGCAGTTAGGTGTGTTTTGTACACAAAATTCCATTTCGTTCATTCATTCAACCTTTGACTTCAATATCATCACATAAATTCGCTACAAAGGGACATGGAAAACATGATATTGAGGGGGGTGAGCAAGGGGCCGGTCAGGCCAGATATGATCATCCGCTATCGCTCAAAAATTAACCGAAAGGCACATTAAAATAATTTTTAAAAATGGGAAAAAAATAACCAGTGATAGTGAAATAAGGTGAAACTAAATGATTCTACACTGTACATTACTGTTACATTTTAGCTGTACTGTCGATTTTTGGTTGCAAGCTTCCGCAGTCCTCAGTGGTCGACTGGAGAGCAAACAAAGATTAAATCGGATATATTTAAGGTTGAAATATCACCAAGGGACCAGCCGGGTATTAATGGAGTTAGTTGTAGGGGATGGTCAATCACACTCAAGACTTTGTAGATGATGGGCAGATTTGTTTCGGTAAAGTGAGGAAGATTAGGTAGACTAATAAATGTAACAAAAGTTGAGAACTCGTGCTAAGGTTTTGAGATAAAAAATGAGGGAATTGTGATTGAGAGGGGGGGGCCAGGGGATATTTCAATATGTAGAAATGGCTCTGATGAAATTGTTCAAATAAAACAAAGTCCCCACTCCTACTTACCCATCTAAATGAGATGGATATTAACCCCTAAACCCTGGTGCAATTAGAAGCAAATAAGTTACCTTAGCTTTTTTGGGCCTTTGACCTGCTCCTCGGACGTCAGGACTTATTTTTCTGAGGGCAATGCCGTCTATTGACACTCGCCGACTTTGCCTTCAGAACACCCATTGCCGTCTATGGCACGTCGGCCTCTTTCCCCTGAGGAGATCGCCAAAAACAATGCATTTCATCACTTGAGACGTCCACGCACCATTAGCACATAGTTCGGTTACAATTTGTATCCCCACCGTGCACTACCTTCCCGAAGTCCCGTGGGTTTTCTGCCGACGTTGACTGTACGTTGGACCTCTGAATTTAGCAGATTGGTCATGATCAAATTTGCAAAACCTGAAGTGGAGCGTACATTCCGGGCATTGCTTCATATTTACTTTTGGCCGCTCTCCCCACAGAAGACAGTTGAAAACAAACAGCTTATATTGCACTTGTGACATCTTCCCTGCAGGAGACATATTGCTGCCTATTGCCGGTGAGACTAAAAAGCTTTTGTCGACGTTTTCCGTTTAGGGAAATGCTCAACGGAAGTGGAAGGCACTCATTGCTTGGGATTATTGCCGGTGGGACTTCGGGAGATGTTTTGATGGCCTATAGCTGACTACCAGTGAAGTGTTAGGTAAAGGGGCATTTCTTGACCACAAATGGACCCCCGACTTACTAAAAAAAAAGTTGAGATTTTTATATGGTCTGAACCGTAGCTTAAATCATGTGTACATAATCTTACCTGCAAATTGGTGTATCTGTAAGAAATTTGCAAATTTATATTTTCTGCATAAAAACCGGCAAAGTACAGCCCCTGTGGCCTATGGGGACTGTGGGAAACAAGCATTTGCTCATAACCACAAAACTTTTCTCAAGGATTATGTGCAATCACAAATGCCACTTAACCCTAACACGTCACGGGGGTTTCCTTCTGGAATTCGTCCGAGAATCAATGAGAATCAATTTTTTTTAACTTTTTGACGTACGAGAATCCAATGAGAAACAAATTTGCTTTATTGATTCCGACGTTTCCGCACCGGAGTAAGTGGGGTAAAGTCGTTAGCGCCGAGAATCAATGAGAATCAAGGCACCTTCTGCGGCGGAAAACGGTCTGAGATGCAATGAGAATCATCATTCATACGGGGAAACGGTCCGCAGGGCAATGAGAGCCATTTTCGCATAAGCAAATAGTTGTTAAAATCCGAGAAGCAATGAGAAACAATTCCCTGCAAAAAACCGGTCAGCAATTATTCTCATTGCTTCTCGGACTTTACACAACTATTGCTTTATGCAAATGAATCTCCATTGCACCTCGACCGTTTCCCTGCAGGAGATGATTCTCATTGCATCTCAGACCGTTTTTCCCGCAGAAGGTGCCTTGATCCTCGTTGATTCTCGGCCGCTAAGACTTTACGCCACTTACTCCGTGCCGGAAAACGTCCGGAAAGTCAATGAAAAGCAAAATTTGTTTCTCATTGATTCTCGTTTAAGTCAAAAATTTCTAAAAAAAAAATGATTTATGATTCTCGGCGTATGTCAGAGAACCCCGGTGACGTGTTAGCGGTTAAGGTGCATTTGTGATGCACTTAGATATCCTTGAGAAAGTTTTGTGTTATGAGCAAATGCTTGTTTCCCACAGTCCATAGCCACAGTGGCGGTAATTTGTCCGTTATGGCAAGAAAAATAAAAATGCAAATTTCTTACAGATACAACAATTTTGCATGTAAGATTATGTACACATGGATTACTAAGGCTAACGGTTCAGACAATATAAAAATCTAAACTTTTTTTAGTAAGTGGGGGGACGAGGTTGTGGATCATGAAAGCACCTTTAAACCTAACACGTCACGGGGTAGTCAGCTATAGGACAGCAAAAGTTTCTCCCGAAGTCCCACGGCAACCAAGACAATTAGTGCCTTCCACTGCCGGTGAGCTATTTTTCACTAAAGCGAAAAACGGCGGAAAAAGCATTTTAGTCTCACGGCACTAGGAAGCAATAGGTCTCCCACCTTTTCCCTGCAGGGAAGGATTCACAAGTGCAATATAAGCTGTTGTTTTTCAACTGTCTTCTGTGGGGGAGAGCGGCCAAAAGTAAATATGAAGCATGAGCACGGAATGTACGCTCCACTCAGGGTTTGCAATTTGATCATGCAAATCTGCTCAATCAGAAGGTCAAGTTACAGTCAACGTGGCAAAAACCAAGCGGGACTCGGGAAGGTAGTGCACGGTTGGGATACAAAATGGTAACCGAAACGATGTGCGAATGGTGCGGGACGTCTCAAGTGAATAGAAAGCAATTGGTTTTTGGCGATCTCCTCAGGGAAAGCAGCCGATGGCCAATAGACGGCAATGGGGTTCTGAGGGAAAGCGGCCTAAGTGCAATTGACGGCATTGCTCACCCAGAAAAAATAGTTCCTGCGTCCGAGGAGCAGTCAAAGGCAGCTAAGGTAACTTATTGCTTTAATGGCACCAGGGTTAGGGTTAAATCCATCTCATTTAGATGAGGTAAAAGTAGGGTTCACTTTTGTATTTGAACAATTCAGAGCATTCTACATATTTAAAAGCGCACTAATCACCAACCTTCCTCATGTTATATCAAAACCTTTAGCACGAGTTCTCAACTTTTGTTAATTTATTCTAAACCTAAATCTTCATTTACGAAACAAAAATCTTCCCTATCTACAAAGCATTGAGTGATTGTACATCCCTCAACTAACTCAATTAATACTGCCGGCTGGTCTCTTCGTTGAATTTCAACCTTAATATATCGATTTAATCTTTGTTGCTCCCAGCCGACCACTGAGGCAATGCGGAAGTTGCAACCAAAAAATCGTTACCGTACAGCTAAAATGGTAACAGTAAGGTACAGTGTCGAATCAGTTATTTTTCACCTTATTGTCACTTATCACTGCGTATTTTTTCCCATTTTAAAAATTATTTATGTGCATTCGGTTAACTTTGTAGCTATAGCGGATGATCATATCTGGCCTGACCGGCACTTGCTCACCCCCCTCAATAATCATTGTTTCATGTCTTGTAAGATTTATGTGATGATATTGAAGTCAAAGTTGAATGAATGAACGAAATGAATTTTGTGTACAAAAAAAAACACCTAAAACTGGCCCTTTGGGCAAATTTTCACTGTTCCTGTATTAAATATATACATTACTAGATTACAAAGCTTGGTGTATTTTGATGAGACAGATTGTATTACTCTGATCTCATATTGTTCCTGAGAAAACGCCTATACATCATATAAAACTAATCCAATAACTTTTTTGAAAACACTACAAATTATATCTGATCTAAGAGGGCTAATTGAACTACTTAAATTACAATGTAGACAATGTGTACTGAAAGAAAATTTAAATGTAATGGGGGATTAGTTTAAACAAGTTATGGAGGAAATACGGCTATTGCTTGAGGCAAACTATATTACCAAGTGGATTTTACTGATGCAATCATCTTAAATTGAACAAAATACTTCTCATTTGTTTTTTACACTATTGCTTTTGCATTTATGTTTTTTTACACATGATTAGTTTAAACAAATTTACGGAGGAATAGCTATTGCTATGAGGAAGTACTCTATTAACCAGTGTATTTACCTATGCAATCATCTTCATGAACCAAAGTTACTCACATTGGTTTTTAAACTTGAATTTTGCATTATGTTTTTTTACACACTGATTTTTTTCTTTTCAAAATTGAGACCTATATTTCAAGCTTTTTGTCGCTTCCGTGATTACAGCTGTCACATACGAAATAGATAGGGTAGGAAATAAGAAGTTCAATGGAAATACAAAAACCAGAGCAAAAATATCTGAGCAACATACTTTGTTTAATCCAAATCAACTTTATGGAAGGCAAAATCATCCTACATGCTTACACAGTAATAGTAAAATATGGGAGGCACTAAAGGTAAATCAGATTACGGTAGAAAGTGATTAATTTTCCTTTTAAAGCTTGTTGATCAGGCACAAACCAAAAGCAAAATCAAAGAGGGACTTCTAAAATTCAAAAACACACAATACCAAAATCTTACCATTGCCAAAAAATTGCCGTCAAAGGGGCCTTGAACCACTAACCTTGGGTTGCGCGTCCTATTACTTATCCCTGCAGGTAGGTTCCTTTGGGGCCCTGCTACTGGTAATGGTAACCAGTACTACCAGTGTCCCAGGGCTGAGTTGGCGGCAGCTAAACCATCACACCCATCGGGTATAAGGAAATATGATGAGGAGGGAGGATGGTTTACCCTGGTAGAATGAAAAAGAAGATCTACCTACAAGGGCATCAGCTCTGGAGAGCTAATGGCGGCCATCCGCACATGCTGCCTTGCAGGTTGGGCGTGGTTTGCCCAAAGGCTCGGCCCACCGCCGAAAACGGCAGATTGGCACTAAGGAAGGACATCCGGTCATACATTTTGCTCCAATAAAAATCCTACACAGCACGTATTGCTGAGGGCGGGTGAAATCTGGCCACCTCCTGTTTAGCGGGGATCAAAAACCGGATTTAAAAACTTTAGCTTAACTAATTATAAAAGCCAATCGGCAAGAAGCTGCCAAATGTTAATGTTAAAAACCATTTCAACATATGGAAAAGGATTTTTTATCACAAACTTGCATAGTGTTCTGACTTGTTTGTTTTTTGTTTTGTTTGGTGTTATTTTGTTTGTGTTTTTTTGCAATAGGTGGAGTGCATAATTGCCACACATAAAGGGTTGAACCATTGGCTGTAAGTCAACATGACGCAGGTAGCTCGCATTCGAAATAATGTAATGTGGCCTTTAAGGCAATCCTTTCAAAGCCTTCAAATGAAGTGATTGAATTATATGTCCATATTCCAATCTTTCATTATCTGTGTTTACCCCGTTCCCCAGCCGCACCAAGATTACGATCAATCAATTGCCGTGTGCCTACTCCGATGATGACATCATCCAAAAACGTGTCTGGGACTCACCAAATGTGTTTTTGAAGTCTGAAAGACCATTAATCCACACAAGGAATTGATCAGGGTTTCTATCTTTTATTGACATGACGCTTTTTGCACTCAGTGATATAGGGAGGCTTAAGGGAGGTTGCTGACAAGACCAAAAAGTGTGGTTTAAAGAGTTATGTAAGAACAGTGGTGTTCTAATGACTGTTAGGAATGCTTGCCCTTACATTCTTCGATGTTGATGTAACAATTGACATTGTCTTTAGGCAGATGCAGCACCTCCCATAAATATCTATTCATATTGATCACCCTGTATGACGACACCCCCCCAAGTGAAGTCATACCACAATCCTATTCCTCTTTTCGTCTTCCCTCGACAACGACTAAACATCCGCAGGGGGCGGGACGGGCCGGAATCAACCTCGGAGAAGGAGAAGCGTAAGCAAGCCATTACTTACGCAGTCATTAGAACACCACTTTCTTACATGACTCATACAGGAATATGCTTACTTCAATCCGATTGTTGATGTAACAAATTGCATTAACATAGCCCAGATTAGCAAGGTACTAGGAGAGCGGTGCAGGATGCAAACCGTCACACCTGGATTGCGTGAATCGAAATGAGTATGAATATGAATTGCAAGCAATTCAGAAGTAGGAAGAGCCCAGCGCAAGGTCAAATGCCAATACCAAAAATGTAGGAAACCTAAGACACACACATACTAGAGAATAATCGCTGAGCCCCTGAAAGAGTGGTCCTGCAAAAAAACTGGCAAGATAATCGACGTACCTAGAGGAGACGTCAACGAAAACCAGCACCCCTCGTGCACAACACACACGGCGCCTAACTGAGAGGGGTTACTCACAAGTATGAGGGTCTACAAGGCTACAGAGCAGCTCGAGCCATTAGACCCAATCGCCACCCTCTGGGCCCCTGACGGGCGAGAGGGGGCATCGCCGGTGAGCGGGAGACTGAGGAGGGCGGAGAGCCCAAATTCCTCAGACCCTCGACGGCTACAGGACTCTGCCCCCCGAGAAACCGCACAGGTAAGGACATTGGAAGAATGAGTCATCAACTGTTTACCTAATGCAGCCAGCCCACCATAACCCACTCAATTGAGCCCCCAGGGCAAGCGAGTGCGAGGAGCGGAAAAAGAGGAGAATCTTGCGAGCCGACATAAGCCCACTCAGAGCAACATGTCTAGATTGAAGCCTACCCCGGGGGAGTAAGCTTCAGGATAGTACAGCAATCCCAAGTGTATCAAGTTCTCCACCAGAATGGAAAAGGCCAACCAGCAGATTGACCCTCCGGCGTGAACATCCAATCGTCATACTATGCCTATTCACCATGAATGAAAAAGCATCAGAAAGGACTAGTCGCTGTCGCACTGAGACGTGACCACCTCAAACGAATGACAGTAAACGTTTGAAAAAAAAGGGGTGCCCTGACAAAGTAATTCTCAGAAGAAAAATGATCGCGAGAGAGTACATGATCAACGTACCAGCT
>JAMKCH010036429.1:0-14530 GCA_023653785.1 Ophioderma brevispina | reverse complement strand
AATCGGCCCCTCGCGATTCAGCCGCAATGTGTCAGTTTTGTTACCAATGGAATTATAAATGTCTAAATTGTTGTTTGCTGTTACTGTACTTTGAATCTATAGCATGCATGAGGATGTCCAATACACTCAAACTTGACTAGTTTGACTCATAACTAAGGAAACATTTTAAAAATCAATGATTGTTACATCATTTGACCCTTTTTGATAATGATTTTGTGGAAATTACAATTACAGAGCATATCACAAAAAAAAGAAATCTACTCATAAAATACTCAATAGTTTTTTGTCCTCTGTACATGAAATTTTGGAATTAAAGTATTGAGGCCCTTCCAAGAAAAGAGAAAATATATTGTAATCGTGGGTGCCTTTAATATGTAACAGGCTAAAACATACTGATACAAAATGCACACTTTTCATTTGTTCAGGCCCTTCGACTCCATAAACACAGATCTACATGGCAATATTTTTAATGGACATACACTTTTTGGGTAAGTTTATGAATAATTAATGAACTCATTTGCTATTTCAATAAAAAACATTAATCTACTCTACAGACTCGAACTGACTGGTCAATAAACATTCTATCATGGAAGGTGATACAAGAGAATTGGTGATGAGTCAGTGTTGTATCCTTTTTGGGACAAGTCTATGAAATATTAATTGAGCTCATATTTTTTCAATAAAATGTATTAAACCACAGTTGTTGGAGGCGTCTTAATTACGCCGTTTTTGTAATCCTTGTTATAGAATTAGAATCAGACCAGTAGCATCCAACCTTTGCAAATGGGGGGGGGCAGAAGGGTGCCGAGGCATTTTCTGAGGGGGCAAATTTGGATCCTTCTCCATAGACACTGTTCAAATGGTCAGTTTATTTGGGGGGCTGGCAGGGGGCAAGGATCCTGAGCAGGGGCACTCCCCCTCCCCTCCCCACCCCCACCCCTGTCACCCGTTGATTACACCACTGAATTACACTAATAGAACCTTCTGTTATAGGATTTATGGTGGTATTGAAATGTCTTTGGCTGCCCTAAATGAAAGGTGTATGTCTCATCATGGCTGACAAGAGGTCCCACATAAGTAAAATCTTTAAAGGTGCATGTTCTGATCATCTTTGGAACCCCCTGATTTACCCGGAAGTAGTATTGATTTTGATATCAGATGAAAGGCCATATTTTTCTCATTGTCGTCCTGAAATTTGAGTCCTCAAATCCATTTCATTCCCAAGATATAAACAAAAAAAATGTTGTTTTAATGGTTGACCACAGTATAATTGAATAGGGCTTTGCATGCATTATTGCTTCTACCATCAAAACTGCAAGTTTGTTTCCCACGGTACCTGATGGGGTGTATGTGCAAGTGCCAGGCTCTCATATCAAGTAAAGAACACAATACACATAAATCGGAATAAGCACCTTTAAAGACTTTTAAAATGAATTCACTTTCATCTTTTCTTTCCCAATTCTTACCCTTGTGTAATATATTTGACTGAAATATCATGAGTTATAGTCTTGCTTGCAAAGGGTTCTCATGGTTTGGCTTTTGCTATAGACTGCAATTTTTAAAAAGTGTATTCCACCTGAAGAAATGGTTAGCTTGTTTTGTCTTAACCACTGCCTACAGTCTCTGGTGTAGAATTTCTGACACTTAATTATCTCTGTCTCACTCCAGGTCTGCTTTACACAATCAAACACACCATCATAGAGTTCTTTGACACATTTTACGGTGCCATCAATTGCTCCAACATTTTGTACAGCGACGACGGCGGGGACACGTGGTTTGTTGGTGGGGTCATTCCACCAGCGATGGATGTGAACGGCCAGCCGGCCATGGCCAACGAGTGCCAGGTAAGACGCATACCGTTCGGTTGAATGCATGTATAATGGCTGCTGTGTGATATTTTTTATGTCTGTCTTATGAGTATAGCTGTCTAAAATTTCTCTCATTGTATCAGTATCTCCATCTGTCTCATCCTTTTGATTTCTTTCTCTCCCATCCATCTTTTCTCCATTACCCCTGTCTTTTTGTCTTGTCTGTCTTCTTGTCTGTCTCACTCTCATTTTTCAGCCTGTATTTTCCTTTCTCTTTCTTGCATCCTTTTCTATCCCTCATGGTTTTTTTCTTTGCATTGTACCCTCACTCACCTTTGTTCCCTTTGGTGGTCCCATCCATCTTTTTCTGTCTCTGTGATTCTCTCTCTCTTTACCTTTCTACCCATCTACATGTACTCTCTCATCCCTTTCTCTGTCAATTTCTGGTGCTGTGTCTCATCTCTCTCTCTCTCTCTCTCTCTCTCATCTCTTTCTCTCTCGTCTTCTATCAGCCTATCAGTCTATCTTCTATGTTTATCCATATGTTATGCAAGACTAGCCCCTAACTATTATACTCTGTCCAGCTCGAAGTACGAAGTAGCGACGCAGGTGTGTACATTGAACCGACTTTCAGCACGTGCGTGGGCAATGTACAAGCCTGCTGCAACTGAAAGGCGGCACTGGGTATACACGCGCGTGGCTACTTCAGATGAGACAAAGTATAGTGTGTCTCTTGAAAGTCACTGGTCTATATTGTAAATGATGGTGTTAAATAATAACAACTTTAGTTGATGCACTTTTCAAGCACACCAACTTGTATATTTGTACATACTTGCTAAAAACATGCATAACACTGATAAAGGCTTTAATACAAATAAACTATTTAAATAAGAACATCTTAGTTTCCAGATTTTAATTTTGTTGTACATAACACTTAGACGTTTATCTTGTACAAATTTTATTTCAATGACGGCTAAAGTGTTTGCAGAAAAACACTTCAACATGCAATTTTGCATTATTTTAGTTTTCAAGTGTGTGTTTTACTCTTAGTGCATAGTTTGCTGTATAAATAAGAAATGGACATATTTAGCATTTAAAAGTATGTATTACAAAGAAATAGCTGGATGTTCACTATCTTGATTTACATACATAGGCACATTGAACTTATTTAACAGGTGGCAGCCATTTAAATTTTTTTTTTTTTGTATTTTACTTTACTGAAACAATTTTAGAGGGAAAAATCAGTATCCTCGTGAAATCCACTCACTTAATGCATATTCATTGTATATCAGTGGATGTTGAAGTGAGAAGAGTAGAGAACACACTCACGTGGAGTCGGTGACTTTTGAAGTGACTTACAAGGGAAAAAATGTAGGTCATTTACAATCCATGGTGTAGTACAAGTTTGTTATTCTAAACTAAATTTAAATGAATTGCAATTTAACAAAGCAAGTGAAATGATCTAAAACAACTTAATATTGCAAACAATGTAATTTCAAACATTGGTGAGTGGTTTCGATCTGTATGAATTAATTGCAGCAAAACGTTTACTTTAAGGATCTTGCATGAATGAATGAATGAATTATTAAATTTGCCAATATTTCGGTTTATCCTCGGTGTAACACTTGGATGAAAGAAATCAATTAAGCCTATACGGAATAAAGCCCATAAACACCAATCAACTCTATACATGTCTATATTGATTATTTCATGCAAAAATTACAGGAAGGAATAAATATACCCTTGTGATGCTTTCCACTAGGAAAGTGATGGACACATTTCAGGTTTAATATAGATACTGATAGATTTAGTTTAATTTAATCCAGGCGGTGACAGACAAGAAATACTAAATTTAGATATAGTCATTAGTTTAGATGCAATATCAAAATCAAATACTTGACAAATCCAATTTTTTTGTGTATGTTATCAAGTAATATTTTCTTTCAAATGTTTGATTTGGGGAGTCAACTCCACTTTAAGGGTTTATTTCAATTTTCATGTATGAATAATGGATGAGGATGAGGTCGTACATGGGCCATGCAAATATCCACTGTAAAATACCCAACTTCTGTCATGTTAAGATGTTCATGAAACTCCAAGGGTTTGAAACTCCGGAGATAAATTTATTTACTTTTACTTCACTCCAAGTTGTGTCCATGTGATGGCCGAAACTCTGAAATCATCCCCCGACTATTCTCTGCTTCTCATATCGCAATGTGGACTGGAAGTCAACATACCGGAAGCCGTAGTCTTTCTTGTGTGATATTTAACCACATGAATTTGTCAACAAAGATGACCTTGCGAGGTCACCCCCACTCACTATCCCCGAAGCTGTCCACATGGCATGACACTCCAAAACACTCCAGAGTGTTATCAGAGTTTGGGTTTCACCACCATTTTTTTAGGGGGATAAAACCCTGCTAGACCCTCATAAAACTTCAATAACACTCATGAAGGAGTTTCAAATGTGCAATATGTGTCAAAAAAAGCCCTCCGTGTGGACTGAATTGGTATTTTCTTCTTTGCGTTTGCATGCTGTAATATTCTGTGATTAATTGTTGTTAATTGGATATGTTTAATGATTCTTGCTGCTGTCCTGAAGGATTGGATAATCACCGCTGTAAGGAACTTTCCAGTACTGAACACGAAAATCATCTATTTGCATTGAATGATGATATAAAGGCCAACACTATGACGTCCAATCGGTCAGCCATCTTGCTGTTCAATCAATTATCAAAAAACCCAGATATACCAGCCCGCAATAGATTATATTCCACCTGTTGCAACAGCTGGGCAGAATTCTGCCCATGTCAGCCCTCATTGCACAGGTGAATATATTGCAATTACGGTACGTGTATTGATCAATGGACAAGAGGTGGAATACTGATTGCCTATATTTGTTATACTTTTATTAAAAACAAAAAAACACGCGTTTTTAACCTAATTTTAAATTTTGAATCTTTAAAAAAAAGTCTCCTCACCCTTATAACAACACAGGTCTTGCATACTCACATGTAATGCACTTCTTGTGCCATTGCTACCATTACTTTAAAGGGATAAGCAAGCGATAATTGATGAGAGAACTCCAAAAGTGGAAATGCCTGGTTTTGGGCTTAACAAATCAAAGATAAGTATGCGTGGCGTAACCAGAGGGGGGTCAGGGGGGGGGCATCTGCCCCCCCCCCCCTGTGGGGAATCTTGCCCCCCCTCTAGCCCCCCTTTATTAAAATTAGTGAATTATATAGGCCATATACTATAACTAACACATTTTTAAATATATGCTTTGCCCCCTGAAAATACATGTTCCCCCCCTTTTCCCCCCTGAAAAAAAGCTGTTCCGCCCTGAAAGTATGTAGCAATTCCTATAACTACTTAATGTTGGAACAAAAACACAATAATGTGAAAAAATGAAGATGCCGGCACATTGTTATACTCTCTTCCACAAATAGACATTCGGCTTATGGTGTCTCAAAATTTACACTAAACAGGACTTATTGTGTTTACACCAGTGCAGAATAAACAAAATATCAATAATGTAGGGTTTGAGGTCAAACTGTACAGGTCATGGTGCATCATATTATGCTTATAAATCTGGGATATTCCCAGAAAGGCTTTTTTTGATCTCAACGTCGGAATTTTGATTACGCACATATAGAAATTCCAGAATCAATAAAAGTACTGCTTTGTCTTTAATACAACGGATTCCAAGCCAACCGCTTGCAGTTTATGGTTAGCAATACATCCATGCCAGTCACCAAAATACCAAATACGAATATTGATGTTTTTTCAATGTTTTGGATCAGCAAATACTGCTAATCCCTTTCAAAGACAAGGGTGAACTTAATGTAACTCCTTGCCTTCCTCACCTCACCTGTTCTGCCAACAACGATTAGGATGAACTAATCATGTACAATTGCCTTTCATGTCTCTGTATTAAATGAGTTTCCAATACGATTGATAATCCAGGGGAACAGGCTATTGCCCTCTAGCCCATTAAGAAAAAATAATTGGCTTCTAAATTCCATGGCATCTGCTGCTATTTTGATGCAAAACCGCAAAGAAGTGAATGTACGCAGTCGTATATCCAAATAGAAATGCTTGCTCTGACGGTGCATGTTATGTTTCTTAAAGGTTGGTGATCTGATCAAGGTCCAACTTTTTTATATGTTTTCTCCCTCGGCAATGGAAGCATAAAACAAAATTCTGATTACAAATTTTTTTTTGTAAATTGGTCCAGCCATTTAGGACAGTAGAAGCAAAATCTGTACTAAATTGGCCCATATGACACTGTGTGTTTAACATGGGTCGACCCATTCGGAAGACTATTTTTTGCTCATAACATTAAAAGGAACCTTTTTGGGGCCTAATTTCACTGGGGTATGAGTAATTATGAACTTTATTTTGGATACCCACTCTCCATTTTGATGGAGTGAAGTGGGGGACGAGCTGTAGATTGGGTCACCAACCTTTAATAATTTTGTCTAATTAAAAAATGCAAAATTAAAGGTGCATTTCATGGAATGGAAAAGTGCATTAATTTCCTGTCTGTTAGTAGGTGAGCTTCATCTGTACTCGGATGCAGGGTAGAACCTGAGAAGCGAGCGCTCAGTATACAATTTCATTCTATACATTTGCCATAGAAAATGCATGCAAGAATTCCATAAAAATTACCGTTTGGAAATCCCAAATGCCAAAATCAGAGCATTCGTGTCCGGCCCCCTGGTTCAAGTCGTATTAATTGTTCTGGGTGCACACATAGAGCTAGAATATGTGCCAAAATGGGCTCAAATAGACATCAATAACTCAGAATTTCCTCGTGAAGTACGGACTATTGCTGGGATAAATTTGCCGTAATCCAACCAGCTCTGACGACATATAAAAAACCTTCAGAATTTTTCATCAAGACTCGCTTACGTGTTAAACCCACTGACCTTCCCAGTATAGAGGTCAGTGGTTTTAAACCGGGGGAAAGGGGAGGGGGAGGTCGAATGTATTTGGCATCCCTCGGAAAATTAGCACTCTATATATAATACCCCAGTAACCTGTATTATAAGATTTCTATGGTGTTAAACGGCTCATGATACGGTAATTTTCTATCATAAAATGTGCCGAAAATGGGAAACGTGCAAAAAGCCACGCCCAAAAAACGAAAAAAGATCACTATGACAAATCAGGTCTTGGACAGGAAATTGACAAAATGTGGTGCGATATGAGCCAGACCCTGTCACTACGTCGGGTATACGTTGTGTGCATGCTCGCCTAGTCTCGTGTACGTTTGTATACGTTCGTGCCCGGACTCGTGAGTCAATAGGCGTGTTAGGACACCATATATACATGAGAATGAGACTAAATGTGAATAAATAACGTTCTAGCAGTCTAGGGATTTTGAAATGGTGCGAAAATTGAATTTTCACATGCATGCATTTTTCGCCAAATTTCTTCTTCGAATTTAAAGTCCCCCCCCCCCCCCCCCCCCCCCCAGTGTAAACCAATGGCAACGTCTAAAATTAGGTTTCTTGCGCCGCCCTCCCCTGAAGAAATATGAATTTAAGGGTGCCATGCTATGATGAAAACAGTTATAAAATGAGCTATCCTATACTAGATTTAGGTAAAAATTACTATTTAGAAAAATTAGCCTATAACACTGCAACAATCAGTATAAGCCTTGTCAATAGCACAAGCCCCCAAAAGTGCATGATGCGACATGATGTGAAACATAATTATATTAAAGTGACAGAGGATATTTTTTAGGCTATGAAGTTCTCTCAAATGTCACTGGAGCGTTGGAGTTGTTGTAGACCACCCTACCGAGACCGTTTGGAAGGTTTATTGGACAAACAGGGGAAAAGAAAACACCAAGCCTTGTTGGAATGCCTGCTATAGTAAATCGTTCCCACCAGCTTTTCTTTATGTCGTGCACGACAGAAACCTACTAAATCATCATCTAACTACATAAAGACGGCGTACTTCGGCTTATTCAATTAAGGTGTGTTCTAATACCAGTGGGTAAGCATCCAAATATGTAAAAAAACATAGGTTCGAGGAAAATTGGAGCGCTTCTTTCTGGAAATCTTTTTTCCTCATTCTCTTAAGGTAAGGCCTATAAAAAATAGCGATCACATTGCGAGGTGCACCATTTCATTTTTATCACCAGTGCATAAAGTGAGTTAATTACATTACTCCATATTATGGCAAGAAATTGTATAACATTTAGTCTGGCCCTAGCCCTGAGAATTTACAAAAATTTCTTGACCAAGGCATGGCAAACGTGTGAGTAATTGTTGTGTGAATGGTCTATGACGCTTCGTGTAGGCCTACCCAGTGAACAGGGGTGAATATTTTTTTTTTGGGGGGCACAGCCTTACTTGGTATTTAAACTGGCAAGAATTGTTTCACCCAGACTATTGAAGAATAGGTAGTCTATGTCGAAGAGTAAAACCCCTAGTAGAGTCTAGGCTAGGCTAGGATAGTCTGGCCTTGACATAGCCACTCTCTAATCTATTTCAACGTGATCAAGGCCCATATCAATATTAGCCGAAAAATTGGGTTTCAGTTAAAACAAAAACACTATGGACTAGTCGTAGACAAAACTACACAACTGTAACAGCTTATTTTCAGCTGGCATGTTACGTTATAGTCTATTCCTAGCCTAAGCAAAAAAAGCTAGGCAAGGCCATAAATAATCCAGTGCTGACCTCAGCCAGGCTAATAACTGCATACAGATGATCTCGTGATGTCTAGGATAAATCTCCCAGTTATGTCTATTGCACCAAAGATGTCCTAGGCTAGCTGGGACTAGGTGGAAGTCTAAGTCAACACGAACGCTATGTTCCAGCATGTCCAGTAAACTTTAAATAACACGTACACGTTTCAGGGTTGTGTAGATCTCATGTCAGGACTATAACTATGGAGTAATCACCGTCCACCCAAGTTATCACATACAGTTGATTGAATCAGCTACAAAAATCATAAAAAGTAATTTTCTTCACTACTGCAAGTAGCCATATTTATAATAGGCAAAATTTGCATGCTGGAAGGGGGCGTTGAAACTCGCTTACAATCTGAAACTGTGCTGCTGTGAGCAACTGTAAACTAAAGCATGAAAAGGTTAAGGTTGCCGACATTTTTACCAGCCGACTCACACAAACTCCGTGTTCCGCGGCCGTGTCCACTCATCATGATCAAACTTTGCCATGATTGGGTTGTCCTTGATATGATACCAAATGTGTTTCACTTGAAGTTGTATTCTTCAAATTTTTCTGCCTACGCGCACTAATAACTGTTCATAATGTTTACCAATGTGTCGTTAATCCGTGAATTTGGTAACTTGAAACGAAAAAGCTAACAAAATCGTATTTTGAGCAGGATGAAAATATTTTTATTATTTGAGAGAAAAAACAAATTTATCATTTATGATGAGCTTAATTCAGTTTTATTTATAATTACGACATAATCCTAGTTGTACATCCTTTATACCGTCCATTAGGTAGTCACTTATTTCATCATCCGCTATATAGCTTTTTCTTTTTTCAAGATCAAGCCGGCCCCAATTCCTGATTTGTTCTCTAACTCTTTACCAACCTCACTGGGGCAAAGAGACTATTACACAAGGCGTAAATATATTGGTGGTTGCGGAGTTGTAAAACATACTGTGCATGTACATCGTAAACACGATCAAGTATAGATTTGTTTGAGCTTCCAAACACTCAAAACCCATTTTTTCTTAAATAAATAAATAATTATACATTTTTAAAATATTCAGGCACAGCATTCTCAGGGTTAAATGTAGAAAACAAGTACATAAAAAATGAATTGCGAGAAACAAAATATACATACAGAATGGAAAAGTAAAATATATTAATTTGGTTGAATCGGACTCTAAATGAAAACTTCAATAAACCATTTTAAAGGATGGAGAGCCCCTGTGCGGTACCAGTCGATTAATAACTCCTTGTAGGAGTTAATGGTAAGAACGTAAAGGGGGATCAAATGAGGGTCGGTATTTTTTAAACCTGTAAGACTATAGATTTTCAAGAGCTGTCAATATGTACATACGCGGATGGTCTATACGAGCTTCGCTTCGCTCGCTTATTACATGACGGTGATATGAACGCAGCGGTATGAACGAATGTTTGAAATAGGTTGTTTGTAATGCTAGGTGTCAATAACTTCACAATATCACTCAAAGCTTCATGACTTTCATTGTATAAAAAAAGCAAAGGGTAAAGTTGGAATATCAGAAAGGGAAAAACAGGCATTTGTCTAAAATGTGGTAATATTTTGAGATGATTGAGATGCTACTATGCTTCCAATACAAAGTGACATTAGCAAAGCTTGGAACGACTGTAACAAATATGCAGGGTCATTCCTTATTGTAACACATCTTAAATATGTGAATGCCTTTCTTTAGATTACTGGATAATCTGAGAAGTGGCCCAACTTCTGTATCTCTGGACCGGGAGTCCAAATGAGGTGGGATAAAAACCCATGCTGATGTGCAGATCAGTACTAAACTTCAAACCGAAGTGTTTTTTTTTTCTTAGTAGTTTAATATTTTGGATGACTACTACATTCTTGGACCACAGGCACTGTATGGTTTGAATAGTCGGTGCTTCAATAAGATGATCAAGGAACTTTGTTCAATAGATGAGCTCAAATGATTCATAAATGCCCATGATAAATTTCAAAAAGTTTTTTGATCGGACAGGTGTGAATTCACACCTAAATTGCGATGGTTGTGGTTCGTTTTGACAGCGGGCCCCAAATGTGTTGTTTCTCAAGCTTGTAAGTATACAGGATGCGTGGCAGGTGCGTGCAGCACAATGGCATTTGGGGTGTGAGAGAAATCGGTTATGTTGCTGGCCTATTCAATCACACGCGCGATTCCCCTCTGGTTTATTATGTTAGGCTCTGTGAAAAATCTCACTTGATGAAGTATAAGAAATCATCAGAATTGATTCTTATGAGTTAACAGAAAATTTATTTACATTAAATTTTGTGCTATTTTATCAGCTTGAGATATTTAAAATTTATTACTGTTGACAATTTAACTTGCAAAGGGTGGACAATACATAACACATTTGATTACATTTGGGACAAAAAAATTTAATCATAGCTGCTATATATGTTTTCCCTCTCTAAATGTTACAGACAAGAAAGTGGATATATTCTGGATAAGTCACACATACTATGTTGATCCTTACCAATAGATTTGCCTGGGCAGTTCAAAAAGTAGGCCATTGCTCGAGATGGTTTTTATACAGTTTCCGAGGCAATTTCTTACAGTAGGGTGATTTGCCATTTAATTGCTTCATGATGAAAAGTCCTTATAGAGTAAAGGTAATACAGTTGAACAAACCTTGATTGTCGTCTCTCTCCCATGGTTATGATCATGTGATGTTGTATACTAGGAAACCAAGAAGCATTGTCATGTGTGTGCCATTGTTGATAGGTTTGTTGATTCAGTTTATTCAGGTTTGGTTCAAATTCCTATTGCTTCCAATACCATATAAAGCAGAATATCTTTTCTATTAAAAAACTAAACTAGATACAATATGGGAATACTACATGGAGACCGATTTCTGGCCCGGAGAAGTTAACTGAAAATTTTGAGTGAGTAAATTGTGCGAATGGCCAAATGTGGAGCATTTTTGGCAGTTTTCACAAGAGGAACAGAAGTCACACAGATGTGTAAAAGACTAGTATCAAGTGGGCTCAATAATATGGTCTGTTGGGGGGGATTTCTTTATAATCTTCATATAGCTAGGTTAATTGGACCAAAAAGATCACAAATTCAAAATGGCTACTAATATGGCTCTTGAAAGTTACTTTTTAGACTCTGGTACAGTCTGCGAGAATGTGTAATGCCCCTTAAAATAACTGGTAAAAATTCCCAGTCACGATACCCAGAAAGGTGTCCCAAAAGGATAGGATGCAGTGCTTATCCATTGTGTGTCTTTTGTTAAAATTGGGGCATCTGAAGAATTTTTTAGACACGAATATTGACCACTTCTCAAATTACGGGAAATCTGGCGGTTCTGGGTATGATGCTATTAGCAATCATACCATTGACCTCTTTAAATAAACAATTTAAAAAAATATTTTTTCTGAAAAATTGTGAATATATGGATGAAAAGTTAACGCTATTATATACAGCAAAAATCCATTTTGTTGCAAATGCCATTAAATGGTAGACTATCCCCTAGACTTTGTTACAGCATGGCTAGCAATGCCTAATCATGGCTATCATGATAATCATGTAACGATCTAAGGGTAATTTCCAAGTAGAATTGTGTGAATTTAGTTACCAAGCTAAAGGAAAATTTCTCCAATTTTCACAGGATGCAAATGAAAATGGTTATAGCCTTGTCCAATTCCTTCCTCACTCTGGAGGCAAATCAATCAGTATCATGATGTATCTGCTTTTGCATCATCCACTTTGAATGTAAATCATAAATGTTTGTATTTTCAAAACAGGAAAATGACAATTCTGAATTTTATTTGAGCACTAAAATGGTAACATTATCTAACTTGATCCAAAATAGTCACAATTGACACAAAAATCCTCACTTGCAGCTAGATGTAAACTACTAGTATGGGTATATTATTGTAACCATTGGTACAATAAGGAACTGGATGAGACATGTCATGAGGATTTGTCTGGGTTCTACGGCCATTCATTGGTTAATTCATAGGGTAATATGAGTTGTTAGCAATCAGAGACATTGATTAAAAATAGCTTAAAGTGCATTACAGATATATAGATCTGATTTGATTGGTTAATCTTAAGGTTAATCATGTAATGAGCCAACAGAGATACTGTAAGGGAGGTGATAGACCTCAAGGGGTTAATGAACTGTCTAATTCAAATCCCGGCCCTGGGGGTCCCGGACTAGCGGCGACTTAGCCCGGAATGTACATTTTGCTGTCGTGACACCCCGACCTTTGTCACCGCTAAAGTAACACAAAATCCCGGGTAGCCGGGCTACATTTTTTGTACATCCCCCGATATGTCCCGGCCCCTATAGCGGGCTTTGGTGTGACAAATCACCGTTATTCCGGGCAGTGGGGGCAGGGACTGCTTTAAAACTATACAATCCCGGCGTTCCCGGCTATTGCACGACTCAACAGATCTAGCTATATAAAATCATATCTTTTGGATCGCGGAGTGTCAGAACCGAGCCAAAATTTCACCACATCGGAAATTATGTGGAGAACCAAGTAACCAATTAGTTGCGTTTGTTAACAAAATCCACATTATCCACGGCGTATCTGGGACACTAACATTATAGCAGAGTAATATCTAAAACCCGCATCTATCTGCCACCGAAACTCACAAACTTTAAAAGATCATCATGGGATTGTCGTTGTCGGCCTACTCTGTGATAGTGACTCTTGCTATTTAAACGTGAATATATGCCCATGCCGTACTCTGTCAGTGGGTATCAATCTATTGACGACCATCGTTGCTAATTTTTTGTGATCAGTTGATATGATTTTTTAAAAATTGTTTGTTTTTTCTGGCGATTTTACGTTGGAAAATATCGATCTGGGATTAGTGTGATATCTCGAATGTGGTGTGTAGCTTACTTGTATAGCTGTCTTTCACGACGACATCGACATGGAAGAGATCGGACTGCAAAAAATTATGGAGCTTTATAAGATGGTGAATAACTACAAATTTGAGGGCGATTGATCAATGATAGCTGGTTTTATATGGTGTGACACATGCGTAAAGTCCCCGTTATGTCCCAGCGGAGCCGAGGAAAATTTAGTGTGTAACTCCCGGCCTTAAGTCCCAGCTATCAACAAGATTGTCTCCGCAGGGCGGGGACAAGCTAACGTACATTTCCCGGCCAAGTCCCGGATAACATCCCGATGCGGGGCAATACTTTATTGTACATGCCCGGCTATATCCCGGCATAAGACCCGCTATGTCGGGACCCCCAGGGCCGGGATTGAAATTGCATAAGTGCATAAGGATGTCCTTTTTGGCTCTGAGGCCTCTTTAAGGTCAAATCAACAGAGTGTATCTTGTTTATTTCCACCTCTCATAGTCAGCTAGGAGGCGCATGGTTGCGGCATGTTATCCATAATAAAATAATGATAAATTCATGTTTGAGGAAAAAAATGGCTTCTACAAATATGGTGCAAGAGTGGAGGGTACTCTCTTAAAATGAAAGAGTGAAAAACACTCACTCTGAATCTTCGGTTATTTTAATTTAACTCTAATCGAGTGGCTGTTAGCCTAAAAGAGCGAAAAAATGCAACCCGACACCTTCCCTCGCGGTCAACAGCGGCTCAACTCCTCTCAGAGTGGCTCAAATGCACACTCTTCTTCGGAGTTGGAAGCCCACTCTGAAGTCGAACTCGTATCGACGGGTTTTAGCTCTAAAATGAGTAGAGAAAATGCTCACTCTTTTTCGGAGTGAAAACTAATAGCCACTTCAGATACGCCGCAAATCGCGTGATGATTTTCGAACAACATGGCGGACGAGTTAAGTGAGACCGTCAGCAAACGATTGAACGAAGTTGAAATTAGCTAGTGAAGAAATCATAGATATCTTAACGGGTATGTGTCGGTCACAGGTCATAGATTTACAGACAAAGTGTGGAGAAGCATAAAATGTTATTAATGTATTATCACTCGTACATACGGTAGTCTGCGCCAGGATCCCGGCAAGACTAGGCTTACACATGTACGAAACGCACAATCATGCATG
>JAMKCH010036428.1:0-91523 GCA_023653785.1 Ophioderma brevispina | reverse complement strand
ATTGAAGCAGAGCACGCTTGGTCTTTAGCAGCTTTAGTGATATTGCGCATGCGCTCATGCAAAATCGTGTTGCCCGTCATTAAGTGGTCCCTGTTGACCAGAATTGCTGAGATTACTGACCTTAACCGCCTGAAATTAGTATATGTTGTCAGGAATATTTTGTAATTGTTGTGAATTTGCTGGTTAACAGCGTCTTTAACTCGTTATGAGTGCATTGATTAACGGAGCTTAAAGGGTATGGCCCGATATAAAAATTAAAAGTTTTCATCTTGATAGATGCCTTCATCCCAAAAACCCCATCGGTTAAAGTTTCGCCACCAATATTTCATCCATTTGGCTGTGAGAAACTAAAAACGTGATGTTGAAGCTGACTTTACCTAGAGATGCGTATGGACTTTGATCTCAGTTTTTGTAGTATAGATATATTGCAATTGCACACAAATGTGATATGACGATTCAATACGATGACATGTAAGATGGTCAGAAGTAACGAATGTTTAAGTTGTATATGAAGTGAAATAGTGCAATGGGTGGATGAACATTTTTGAAAACATTTTGAAAAAATAAGTCTTGGGTTGACAGAAGAAATTTAGAATAAAATGAAGTTGGGTGACAATGTGCTGAACGTGGGAGCTTTACATTTTGGGAAGGGCTTTAATATTTTTAAAACCAAAATGTTATTGATCACGTTGGTAGTGTGCCGACTCCTTGTAAAATTACTTTACGTCCTTGTCGGCATGCAAAATATTGGAATGCTTCTCCAGTGTCTGCTGGGAGTCTGCAGTGGTCCTTTGTGGTGGGTACGTATAGCGTTGATTGGTTTTCCCGAATAAGGTGGTATTATGTCTATAGTATGTTGATTGGCTCACATTCTTTCCCTTAAAAATCGTAAATGTGTAAAATTTACGTTCATGTATGCCTCGGCTAAGTATGTGCAAAAAAGTACATGAGTCAAAAACTCCCTTCCCATACCTTTTAATGTATATGCCCCTTTGACTAGCCCTTTTCCTTTTTAAAGGATTTTTTATTTACTTCTACCACCTTCCGACATTGGACGGGGACACCCTGACCTCCCGAAGGGCGGGTCCTCCTTTTTTTTCCCGCTAAAATGACGCAAAAGTATGACTTCAATTACATATAAAGCCTTAGATCATATTCGTTGCGGTTGTTTTGGCGAAATGGAATCCGTTAGGGGGTAACCCCCCGCCCCTCCCCCCCCCCCCCCCCCCCCCCCCCCCCCCCCCCCCCCCCCCCCCCCCCCCCCACCCCCGTCGGCGAAGGCTAAGTAATACTCAGTAAAAATTGCTAGACGGCAACCCTTTAAAAAAAATCCGAGAGGCAAAAATGGCCGCAGGATAAAAAGAATTTTAGACAACAATACATGGACTTAATTTGACACTGCATTGACAGCATTCAACATAGTGCCGTTTGAAACTTTCAATGGTACTGAATCTAAACAGATGAAGAGTTCTGTTTCACTCGGATTATGGTGCTGGGAATAAATGTATTTTAGATATTTGTTGATGACTTTCATGGGACGAAATTTCATTGGGTGATATGCCTTGCGTGGTTGGGCGTGCAGGATCTGGCTTTGGGTTGTTATGATTATTGAATGGATTTTATACATGATTGCAAGAGGGATGTTCTTTGTTTGTTTCTGCCAACTTAAAACCATTTAATCATTAGAATTTAATTACAGTTCCATTGATCAACATCAGGTATTCATCACAAATTAGCGCTTGCACTCTTTCAATGTCAGATGTTGCATGGTACTCACACAGCACAGGATGTTCTAACTGAGGGCGAACCAGGGCAATGTACATTTTGTGTTTGATGGTCTGGAACAACGGGAAGATTCTACGTATGAAACCATAAAGCATGTTTGCCTTGGGGAACAATATAATTTATTGTAACAATTCATATCATGAAGTTGCCGGTTTTTTCCTACACAAGCACAAATGATACACATTCTCGATATTCATTATCCATGCTATAGGTATAGAATTGATTGTGTTTCGTGTCTATTTGTAATGTTGTCACTTTAGAGAAATTAAAATTCATTGTTTTTACATTTTTTACTACGACCGTTCAAAGATTAGTGCGCAGCTCAGGTGGAAAAAGGGCTTAGAGTTCTACAACCAGGGGTCCCGTTCCCGAAACTCAGAAGTAAATCTACGTGCATATTATGTCACGCCTGAGTGGACCAATTTGGCCAAAGCACTCTCTAAACTGGTATGAAAAGGTCAGTTATGAGGACATACGCTGAGTTAGTATACACGTGGGTTACGCACCAGTTTGGGGAAAGGGCCCCTGGGCCGGAATAATAACATTTGCCTCCTAGCCAAAATTGATCATGGGGTTGTGTAGTTCTGAAAAATACGTGTATGACAAAAAAAAGGATGGTAATTTGCTATAAACCAACATTACAAAATGGCAGCCATTTTAAACATAATAGCACTACTATGGTGAATTAGTGTTGCAATGTATGTTGTTGAGGTCAAGAGCTTCAATATACAATGCCAGAAATTGTCATGGAGTCATGGAAATTCTGTATAGGCTATTTTTCAAGATGGCCGACATCTCGTCAAAGAAAACCTATATTCTTATTATATAACCTAGAAGATGATTTTGTGTCACAATGAGGGTTTCTGGGTCAAGGAGTTCAATAAAAACTATTCTCGAAAAAGGTAGGATGAATATAAAAAGTGATGTTTATTGCATTTGTCACTTTTTCCAAGATAGCCCAATATGTAAGTACAACGTGCCACCACCCAAGCCGCAAGTGTTAAACTTACTGCAATGGCGGCTTAATTGGCTAAGTGATAAATATATTTACCCAGATGCTTGATAATTAATACCAACACAGATTCCTCAGGAACTCCTCCTTAGAACCTCTGACTGCGCTTCATGGCCCCGTATGAAGGAAAACCCCAAAACCATTGGAATACAAACAAGTGTACACGTGACCATGAACATTTAAATTGTTCGAAATTTCGGGGCCAATTTTACTCTTGATATATCTGAAACAAACAATAATGTTTCTATTTAACTAATACAGGCCTAAATATTAACAATTCCCACGCAATTCCAGATATATGTTTTGGGTGAATAAATATAGAGTAGTCAAGGTGTTTCATTATTGGGTGTCACATGGGTATCATGAATAACATGACTCACGAGTCTCTGACAGTTTGAGAATTTGTTTGTTAAAATCCTTGACCTAAAAACATCCACTTGGCACCAAAATGTCTCCTTGGTGCGTTATAGCATGAGGTATATAAAACTTGTGTCTTTTATATGTTGACCATTTTGGAAATAGGAGTATGAAAAAATGCCATACTTTTTTTTCAAATGACAGTTTGAAAATAGTTTATTGAACTCCTTGACCCAGAAAATCTTTTAATTTGACACCACAATCATCTTCCTAGGTAGATACAAGAAAGGTAAGGTTTGTGTCAAAAAAATGTCAGCCATATTGGAAAATATCGGCACATGCACATGCAGAGAAAAAAAATTTTTTACACCAAAAATTGTCTTCTTATGGGGTTTTTTTGTTAAGTGGCTTCCGTTTGGAAAAGGGCGTCGTAGGCAAATTTGCCACACTTTTAATTTTGTCATCACCCGTTTCATGAACTCCACATCCCTACGAGGAATTTTAGCTATTGATGGGACACATGTTCTTATTCCGGCCCGGGTACACTCTCCTAAACTGGTTGCTGCTGCAGCACAGAGGATGGGAGGTCTTTGCAGGACTTTAATGTGTTAGATGACTTTAATGATTGGATGACCCTAACAAAAACGCAGTGCATCTTAAAAAGAGACGGAATGTGTGGAGTATCCAGATTAGCGGCGTATCGTAATATAAAAATAGCAAGGGACCTAACACCGTCCCTTGAGGCACACCTGATAGAACTTGGGTCGGGCTGGCTAATTCGCCATCGGCAACAACTTTCGGATTGTCAAATAATTTTGTATCCATTTCAAAACCTTCTTATTCCATTATCCCATTTCTTGCTTGCGAAGTAGTCGCTGGCGCAGGACTGTGTCGAAGGCATTTTTGAAAATCGAGTAGTTGGAGGTCTGTTTGATGGTAGGCTATGGTCAAGATTCCGAGGGTCACTGGCTTGTAATTTGCTGGGTTATTTTTGGGTCCCTTCTTAAATATGGCTGATATTTTGGCGGTTAGCCAGACACTTTGTACATCACTGATTTGTACTTTCTATTTTTGCCAAATAATAGTCAAAATAGTTCATTAAATTAGCATTCAAGTAATAATAGCACAAATTTGGAAGAGCGCTCCCAATTTTTCAAAATTTCAGATTTTTGCACAGTTGTGTTTGTAAATTGTCTAGGAAACTATGCCTAGTATTCTCGCCTGCTTTCGTCATTGCCTGGAACCTTTGTAGTGAAGCTAAAATGCCTAAATAATGTTGGTGTATTAACGTAATAGTATATTTTCTATTTTTGCAAATAATAGTCAAAATATTTAATTAAATTTGCATTCAAGCAATATATAAGCAAGCATTTAAAGCAATAATAGCACATTTTTGAAGAGCGCCCCAATTATCAAAAGTTGATATTTTGGCACAGTTACGTTGGTAATTGTCTAGGAAACTATACCTGCAAACGAGAATGCTAAGAAATGCGTATTTATCATAAAATAAGCGATTTTGTAATTAGAATTGGGATCCCAGATTGGACTTAACGGCAGAGCTGGAAATGCTACGTTTATATCCGTCCATGATAAAATAGTGCCACCTCGAGAAGATAACCTCTAACTTGACTTGCCTGAACCAATAAAACAACTAATGGATGAGCGTAGACACGTACATGGCGCTATTTCCCGGCTATTTCACATTGGAAGGCCGTTTCCAGCAACCGTTGAATTATTATCGGGATCCCCGATAATAATCATTCTAATTACAAAATTCCTTCGTTTGTGACACACAGGCATTTTCGAGAAAAATTGGGGCGCTCTTCAAAAAAATTTGCTAATATTGCTTTAAGCAATAGTAGCAAGAGATTTTTACAGAGGTGAGTTGGTAAAAGAAGCGATTTTATAATTATAATTGAGATCTCAGATTGTAATTAACGGCGGAGCTTGAAACACCTGTAGTGTATTAGAAAATATGAGGGTGATTAAGTTACATCCTCGGGAGTCATCGGGTAAAATAAAAAGGTAAACAAACTTATATAAATTTAATTTTCCCACAAAAGAAAAAAAAGTCATTTATTCATAAATCACACCAAAATAACATACAAGACATGACATAATTCTACAACACAGGTGGAATGAAAAATACATTTATACTCCTAAAAGGGCTCATTTTTGTGAAATTCATGAAGTGCACAATTCTTTGAGAAAACACATTATCATTTGTTTACATCTTTTAACTATTCAACAATAATAATCCACAATGTGTTTGTAAAGGTACACTTACAAAAGTGGTGTGTAAGAGTTTCTCCTTCCTATTGTAAAAGGTAAAGTTAGAATCGTTTTGGTAAAATTACATTATTTCCTTCACACGCATCTAAATCGTGTGCGTTATAAACACGTGATACGTAGTAGACGCGAAGAGTATAATATAATTATGCCATCTTAAAAGGAAGGAGTTGACTTTCTAAAACCATTGAAGTTAAGTATCCATTGTACATTGGTGGTCTAAATACTCTGGTCATATAAATACACATTCTCCGATCTATGTCAGCTCATGCAAAATATAGAAACTTATGAGGATCAAAAAAAAAAAGTCTTAGCTGCAACCTACAACAGTCAAAATCATTCGATAGTTTACAAATCCAAACTTCGCAAACGTCAAAACCGAAAATATTTTGCAAGAGATAACTCAATGGATATATTTAACAAGTTTGGAACATGAAACATACATGTACATGTCTATTGACTTTAAAACCGAACTTAAAAGAGAAAAAAATGGGGTCTTTTGCATGCTGTCCGAAACCTAAAGGGCATCCAAGATGTAAACACATGCCACACCATCCTCTATGTTCCTGGGTTTCGGCAGAGATGCACATCGAGAATCCACACCTTGTGCTGTGTGCTGAACGTTAGAACCTGATGGGAGCTGACTCGCTCGAGGAAGGTGGAGGATATGTATAGGGTGATAGGTTTATTGGAAAACCAAAAAGTTATGCTTTGGGGCTTGGTTGTATCCCGCCATGGCTTGGACGCACGCACCAGGATGGGAATTGGGTGCTTGGATGTAAGGAGGAGGGTCGTCTGCAAATTCCTACAGCCCTCTGTGACAATGGGTGCATGGGGCGATTCAAATTGATGTGGTATAAACGAGTGCGACGCACGCCATTTCGTGCACCGTCTTGATCTGAAAGAAAAACATAAAAAACCAAAGGGCTGTGAAAGGAAAGTGTGAGAAATGACTTGGTGGGCGGGGGGGGGGGGGGGGGGTTGAAAAAGTTGCGAGCGTTCCTCGGACATAAAAATGTTGTCAATATTTGGGTCGGAATGTGATTCTTGATTCCCCCGTTTTATGGTCTTAAAAATGTTCGATCCGCTCATGCCTTCAGACAAAAATTCAGTACATGGGAGGCAATCCGGGGGGATTCTAGCCTATTAAGAGGTGGAAGATAAAAAAAAAATTGATATTCGGGGTCATGTATTGGTATATGAGGCGAAGGGTGGTTTAGTCTAGCATTTCTCCTACAAAATTGATTAGACCATTTAAAATGTTGTAGAGGTAACAACAAGTATTAGGGTATAAACAACGGTTTGCCAGTCAATGTGAAATTGGGGTATGGTGGGTGCGGCTGGGTGCGGGCGGTGGTGGTAGGGAATAGCCAAGTTGTTGCTTAAAAAGAGGAATGATCGCTGTGAATTGACTGTTGGGTGGGTGCGGGAGGCTGTCTCCTTTCCAGCGCGAAGCGCGGAAGGAAACATGCAACAGTCGCTGTCTGCAAAGATGATAGAAACAATTTTGAAATTCCAATGTGGTTCACAATCAAAAGACGATGCATGGGTAGTTGACGTATTTAATTAAAAAGGTAAATCTTAATTGATAAGTTCATGGGAACCTTGTAACAACAGAAACTATTGGCCTGGTGAGGATCAGGGTTTTGCAAACAATCTAAAAAATGAGTTCATATCCTACCAACAAAAAAAAACCATTCTTTCTAAAATTGTGGTTAAAAAAATAATGGAGGGGAGAGTCAGCATGTCCCGATTTCTGACCATCTTTTGGGGATGATCAATGTGCGAGCATCTTACCTCGAAGGCCTACGCGGTTGGGGGCCAGGGGCCGCCCTGGTGGGGGTTCCAGGGGCGAAGGAAGGCTCCTGGTTTGGCCATCTTAGAAGTTAAACAAAGTAGTAGTGCCTTAGAACACAGGCTCAAAGAGCGTTTCCCGATCCCAGTACCAGCTTGGGGGATGAGTAATGTGCGAGCCCATGGAAAAGTGGGGGTCCATGGGGTCCTGGATTTGCCATATTAGAAGGTAAAAATTTAGTGCTTCAAAGCACATGATTTTCACGATAAAATTGTTTGAAAATAGAAATATGTCCTCTTCATTCTCTTTCATCTCTCCCGTCTCCTCCCCCTTTCTTCTTGTCCTCTTCTCTTCCTTGCTCTTCGTTCTCTTTCTGTTCTATTCGTCTTTCCACCTTCTATGCTTCCTCTTTTCTTTTCTTCTTTTGTCCACCCTTTCTTATCTCTTCCCCTCTTTTTGATTTATCTTTTGTCCTGAGTCCTCCATTTCCCCCGTCCTTGTTTTGCTCCGTTACGATTTTTTTGTGTCGTTATGGCCCATAGTTCTTAAACTTCTAACAGATACAATGCCCATTGTGTAACAGTAGGCCGACCTATTTCAGGATACCAGGCCCTAACATGTTTACAAAACATTGCTGTGAACACTGGTCGATGTGATAAGTAAATCCGCCCGTTATGATCGGACTTCAGATTCTCTGGGACTGCAAAGCCATTGTTATTGTCCATGACTTATAAGCTTTTGAATTTTTTCCACCGCACCGCCCGATTAGATGAGCTACAGTCTGCATTCACGAAGAAACTCAAACTTCTGCTGCTGGGAGTTCATAACTTTGATCGGATATTGCATCATTTATTCCAAAAAAGGACCGAAGATAAGCAAAAATCATTAAAGATTTGATTGGCAAGCGATAACCTGAACAATCTTGGTGCAGACCAACAACCATAACTTAATCATATTAATATGGGACAGCTTATCTATTTAATAAAGATATGTTCGGGACCGGTTCACCTACTTTCAAATAGAGAGAATGATTTCTCTATGAACGCAATAAATTGCATAGAATGGGAATTACGCGGCAAGTTACGCGTTTTGGTTCTGCACAAAGATGTAAAAAGACAGTTAAAACAAAAAATATAAACATTTTTTTCATCATGATATGGCTTTTGTTCACCTTCGTTTCCCTTATCTAATAAAAATTGAAATATAGGGTCAAGAAAATTGAACCCAGTAGAACCTCTAACTTATTAATTTGTGAAAGAGGACATGTGTTTGTGTTCAACGTCATGAAAAATAGTTTAATCTAAATCGTGGTGAAGTGGTAGAACACTGCAATTTTTTTCAGTTCATGGAGAATAACAACGCGCTCTGCCGTGTCCGATGAAAAAGGACTCGTTGAAGTGATTGGTCCTTCTACATACTCGAGCGAGAGTTTACTCATATCAATAGCCTCCTTATTTGCTGGAGTCCTGAATGATGGTGTCCCTCCGGTATCCACTGATATTCAGGGCAATAATTGAGATGACATTTAATTCATTTTCTGAGAATGTTCACAACGTGTGAGAACACGTAGAACTGATTTCTTTAATTTTAGGAAAATTTTACGGAGAATTATGCAGGGGTGTGGACGTAGTTCGATTAGTAAGCGGGGCTGAGACGACCGTGCAACACCAACACATCTAGCCTGACCTTTTGCGCATGCGTTGTGCGGCCCCGAGAATGTTTTTGATATCGTGCAGGCCCCATGATCATACATCTGTTGAAATGCCAAAAGGTTTATTAAATTAAAAAAGTTTGAAACACAAATTACTCCCAATAATCCCACAATTTCAGGGCCAATGGCGCACGTATTTAACATAATAATAATTACAAACAATAGCAGAGAGGCATTGACATGTCAGATGCCGTATTACGAACGGATCATGGCATGGCTAATCAAAGGCAGACTCACTGTCACTGACTGGGGGTCTTGTACACCCCCCCCACACGCCCTGCCACGCATTGCAACTCAATGACAATTATTGCGTTGTGTGGCGAAATGGAATTTCACACTGAACGTAAAGGGATTAGCAGCGTTAATGCGAAAGAATCGAAAAAATGTGGAAATGCCATTTTTGAACTATCAATCAGGAGATCGATGTGTAAAATTCCATTAATTGCTGTAATCCTAGAAAAAACAACCAGACCGTGAACAAAATGAAATTATTTGAGGAAAATCGTCATACCGTCTCCTGTAAATAGACATCAGATGGCATTCTCAAAATCGTACATTAAATAAGCATGACTGTGGTTTTATCAACAGTCAACTAAACCAATATCAATAATATTTTGTTGAGGTCAAACTGTATTGATCATGGTGCACAATATTGCGCTTAAAACCCTGGGGTATTCACAGATAAAGGCTTTTTTTTGATCTCAAGTTCGGATTTGATACCACGTATAGAAATTACCGAACATATAAAAGTTCCTACGTGTCCTTAATACACTGATTCCAAGCCACCACTTGCAGGTTATGTTCGCATAGCCATGCCAGTAAAAAAAAAATACCAAAATATGAATTTTGATGATTTTTTTCGATGTTGTTCGGATTAGCAAACTCGCTGCTTATCCCTTTAAACGACAACATGAAATTACATACTATCTAACTTAACATTGCCCGTGTTCTCCTACAACGCAAATAACATGGGATATTGTGTCGGATTATGAGTGCAGCACCCAGGCTACCCCAGTTCAATCTTCCCACACACACACACACTCAGTCGCCGCGGTCACAGCTATATTTACTATCATTTTGGGCCAAGTATCGGAGAATTCTTGCAAGTTTTTTCTTGATCGCAGATTTCACATTGCTTTGGGTAGCTCTGGTCGGAATGGGTGGACCTTTGAATCGAATTCTCTACATTCCATCCATGCCCACGAAACACCTGTGCATGAAATCGATCCCAAAATAGCCGTGTCGTCAAATTGGTAAATTACCGTCTCTGATAAGCTGAATACAACGATACGTCTTGCTCGTCTTTGTTGAATATGTGCATGTGTTGTAACCTATAGTAGAAGGAGAGTAGGCAACGTGAAATTTAAATTGCTTTGTCAGAGCTTGTCAGTTAGCAGGGATTTTTGGAAAACTCGCGAAATTCAAAATATCAGGTTGTTTAACTAAAAATCTAGTTGGTGCTCAGTACCTGGTGAGCGCCAGATAAATTCCCCTTAAATTATTTTCTTTCTCTGTTCCAATTTTCAGCACTGGCGATATCTTGTTTAACAAGAAAATGGTCACGCCCCAAAAACGACTTTATAGCGGATATTTCGCTATATGTTTCGACAGCACCCAATAACCCTTCCCACTTTTAGGGCATTAACTTTGGTGTCCTGCCCCCCTGGAATTATGTAGTTCCCAGGGGTGCGCCACCTTGGTCCTTATCCTAGCATCTTTTTTCGCTTTGGCCTCTGGCCTAGCAAGTGTTTACAGAAATTGAGATATCCATGCACATTTATGCTTTGCTTCCATTGATAATAATTAATAACAAACAAATCTTACACATCATGATTACGATTTTGATTTTTAAGACTATTACCAACACTTGGTAACTTGGTATTTTGGTGGTGGTGGGGGGGGTGGATCAAAATGGTTTGATGTCAGAAGCTCCAACTTTCCACCCCCGCCCCCACCACCACCAGCCACCACCACCGAACGTATTTTTCAACACTCCCTTAGATCATTTGCTTTTTTGAACGGTCAGGCATATGATGCCTAATGTAGAAAACGCTGCAAGATGGAAAAGTGACTTCACAAATTGCATCATGTACATACAACGCATTGACTCTGATTTTAATCAAAGTGGTTTCGCTACTTCAAGTTGTATACTCGTGGTCAAATATTTGACACAATTGCGATTGCATATAACCATTAATTCTCAAGTTTTTATCAATAATAAATATCGTAAATGGTATCAATTTTATTTTCATCTACTCGTTTTGATTCGCATGACTATCAATGCTCTCATCCAAATTGCAAGAAGGACCATCAGGAGAAGAATACCGGGCATAGTAGTAGTATACTATAAGCCCTGCTTGAATTTTTTTCATTCTGCTGCAACGCCAAAGAATAAGTAGTAATATAGTCGAATAGTAAGTCACACCCTAGGTACAAGTTCTTGGATTTTGGCGGACCACCGAGCTGCAAACAAGGTCTATCATTAGGATCAGTGGTAAGCGCGCGCGCGTGTGTGTGTGTAGGTGTGTGTGTGTGTGCGGGTGTGTGTGTGTGTGTGTGATCGATACACAATGTCTTATGGGGACTTTTTCCAAGCCTTATGGGACGTTTTTTCATTGTGGGGACGTTTCTAAAAATCTAAAGCCCCACAAGCTAATTGTAAATCTTAAAAACCGCCCGTCATCCTAATTTACTTTACTAACGGAATAAAGTGGAAATATTAAATTCAGATTTAATCATTAAACGCAGCCCGTCACCCTAACATTAGTTTAAGACGGTTGTCTCAGAAGTGGTTCAAAATAATACTAAATAGGAAAAATTATCTTAAACCCAACCCACAACCCCCACACCCCCAATTACGCGATGATTTTACTAATGAATATAGTAGAATATACTTTCTCTGGTGTCAAAAAAGTGTGAAAGGTCCCCACAAGACATAAAGTCCGTATGTTGCGAGGGTGTGTGTGTGTGTGTACTTGTATGTGGTGTGGTGAGGTGTGTCTGTGTGTTGGGGCGTGGTGGTGGTGTATGTTGTTGGTGTTTGCATGCGTACTTGTTGTTTATGTTGTTTTTTTTTTTTTTACAGAAATTAATCATTAAATTTTTCTAGTGGTTCCAGTGCCAACATACAAAAACCCAAAAAACAAACAAACAAAAAAATACTCATTTTAGTTTATTTATAGTTGCAATCCGTTTGGGGGAAAAAAAAAATTATAGATCATCTATATTGATATTTAACTATTCTTAAGATATTTTAGTACTTGCTCATGGAATTTACTTTTATCATGATTCATGTGCCCTAAGTCGAAAGTACTGATTTTTGCCCTGACTTAAAGCTTTCCAATACTCAAAATATCCCCATCTGAAAGGATTGAGCTGAGAAATGTTCCTTTGGGAGCAAATACGAAATTCAGCCTATGTCCTTACATTGAAGTAATAAGCAAATCACATGTCGGCGCCTTTTCTCCCCTCTTCCTCCTCTTTTAAGACATTTTCTGTAGCGAAATACAGGTAAGATATCTCTTGAGTGTCTATTCCTATATGAAATTACTTATGACACATATTTGGGTGTCTCAAAATCTCTGGTTGCAACTTTTAAAAGAGTATAACACTTTGGTGTAAGAGCGAGCCGAATCTGTACTTGGAAGTTAAAGAAGCTATTTTCTTTTTAAATGATTATGACCACAACTTATCATATTCCTAATAACTCACCTTGCCTGGTTATTCTGAAACTGCGTCTAAAGTCTAACTTTAGACCGGTGTAGAAGTATTATGGTCTCGGCGTACTCATATTCCGGGAAGAATGGTGACAATAGGGCAATCGATTCAGTTGAGCTCTTCACGCCAACATTAGTTTCACTCTTTATTCCGTTATCGTCTATGAGCCCCGGACTATGGCTCCCGCCGGCTCTTCTTCTTATAATCGCTTGCACACCGGGTGTTAAAACAAGGATTAGTTCCTTCGTGAATGGACCTCTTTTCTTTCACTTTCAAAACTCTGAAAATGTTGTGTTGTAATAGTTGAGAAAATTCCTCATTGTTGTAGGCCAAAATGCTCTCGCCCGTCACATTCAACTTTCAGCAGTATGTTGAAGAAAAACCCGGTGGCATGAGATATGGTCCTCCGGGCTCACAGTCGGACAATGGTGAACAATGGGCAATCGATTCAGTTGACTCGCACTTAACATTAGCTCAACGCTTTATTCCGTTGTCGTCTATTATATGGAGCCCGGACTATAACATACCTGCCGGACTATGATTACTTTCACACCGGACCTAAAGTTAGATTGTCCTTGAGAATACCAACCAAGGAGTACCTTGTTCAAAGGAGTAACTTTTGACATACAGCCTGTATCTACTAATGTGCTCAAATGTTCTATTAAATCCGTAAGCGGTCACGGTTCTCGATCACGATGGTGCTGCGGTTTGCTTCCTTCGTAGGTTACCACCACTGACCTCTACACATGGATAGCTGGTCAGAGTCGCCGATTGAAACATCAGGAAGTTGGTTTTTGACCTATACAATATGGCGGGAAACAATGCATACACCTTGTCCAACAATAGAACATCTGTGTGGAATATGTGCACCAGCAGGTATATGCATTGTTTCCGCCATATGTAGAGGTCAAAAACCAACTTCCTGTTGTTTCACTCGGCGACCATTCAACTGTGCGGCAGCCCGTTATCCATGTGTAGAGGTCAGTAGTTACCACGCATATTGACTATAGTCAATATCGTAGGTTACTACGCATATTGACTATGTATACTGTAATAGTCTATAGTTATGCAGTAAATTACAAAATTATAGCGATAACTTATTTAAAAACTTCAAGTAATGCAATTTTTACATGTATGTACACATAAGCATTTGAATAATCAGACTAGATCTTTACCTGTGGGAAACTTCAAACAACACGTAACCTTTAGTTACTCAAAATGGCGCAGAATTCTTTTGTATATTCAAAATATACTTCCTTCTCTGCTTTCTATTCATATGTGACCATGAACCGTGAAAATTAGGTTCAGACGAAGTCACTTTAAAAACAGTTTTTATTATTTATTTAAAAAATGAAAGGAAATATTCAACGTATTCTTGACTAAATAGCAGGCTGATGGTAAAAATCAAGTAAACTAAAACTTGGTGGTTAAAATTATGTTATTGGGTTAAATTTGCCGTATGGTCATGAAACGTAGTGGATTTAACCAACATTCAATGCCAAATATTCTGATAATTTTTGTACGGTCACGAAACCTTGTGGGTTTATTTAACGTTCGATGCGAAAAAAAAAAAATGAATGTGATTTCCGAGGTGATTTCAAGATAACCGAGAGCATCTAAAATTCAAAATTAATAATAATAATTAAAAAAAACAAATAAATTTGACGTTCTAGGCGCATTATTGAATGATAAACTGTACGAAGTCATAACTTGGTAACGCCAATGAAAAAACACAAGTTTGGTCTCAGAAAGAATGTTGTGAAAAATGCCAAATGCGAATGCGATTTTTCTTCTTAGAAAAAATGTGCTAATGGCGAAATGCGGGATTTTTTAATTTTTTAATTGCATTTTTGGACTCCCTTTTTATTTTTTCGGCCGCTTTGCGGCCCCCGCATTGTCATTTTTTTATGAAGAGAACCAAATGTTACAATTAAAATACGCCAGAAGACAAATTTTAACAAAAATGCCCGCGGGTCTCTGAGACAATTTTTTTTTTTTCTTGGCCAAACAAACTCTATTCACACCTGGCGATAATGTTTGGCGCGTGGGGTCTCTTTACAGAGAAGGTTTAAGTTTTGTACCTACACGTGTATCAAGAAAATACACAACATTCAAAGCGAATTCTTTAAGAAAATTATGAAAATGTGTCTAATTCTGATTAGAATTCATTGTTCCATACGTTACCATTTTTATTAAACTATTATAGTAAAGTATAAGGTATTTGGTAAAAAAAAAAAATGAACCGGCGTCAACATGGAGGGGGGATTGTCCGTATTTAGTTTGACCAAACCCCTCTCAGCAAAACTTGGGGGGATATATCCCCCATCTCCGGGGAATACGCTATGAACCTGTGATCTAAGGGGGTTGTAATAAACCGACTGAGTAGGTTTATTATTATATGTATAACTACATCGTTTTTACCCACCCTAAAGGACTGATTTGGATTCAAGCAGTGAGCGCCAATACCTGCACGAGGATTTAACCAACCTTAGGTTACATCATGAAAAAATTTAACATTGAAAAATCCTGAAAGCCCATTCTCTCAAAATGGCCTTTGGAAATTTAATTTTGCGACCTTTTTTAGGCAGAAATTTATTTGATTTTGTCATACGGCTCAACCACATCGCCTTTCAAGATATACAAAGTAGAGCTTCGCGCCTCTTCGTCGGTTGGTAGTAGGGGCTCGGGTTATTTTAAAGTTAATCGGAAAGAGAAACACGTGTAAATTCATACCCCCCACAAAAAGATTTTAAAACATTTCGTAATGTGAGTAAGAAGGCCGCAAGTGCAATAGTGCTATGTGATACATCTGATTGTACTGAATTGTATTAGGTGACTTTAATTCATCTTTATTGGCATATCTGTTTGTTGGGATTTCTGTCCAAACGGCAGCTATTGCACTTTGGACCTTCTGCACTCACATGACGATTGATTCCTTGAAAACGGACGAAACGGCATTATAAGAGCTATCAAATCAAACAATAACACTTCTTCGTGGTTAACCTCAAGTATAATCCGCAGGACACGCAACGGAACAAATTTTCCTCAAGGATCCCGATTCCAACTAGTGGGGGTAGGGCACAGATTCTTCGTGAGTGTGCAACTCTGGATCCAGCTTGTGAGTTTTGGTACACAAGTATTTATGCATGTGATTAATCAAACAATTGATGGAAGCACTGCCACACACCTTTCATGGCCCCAGCTTGGATTTCACGGTTACACAGGGGTTAAAATTTAAAAATGTTCAGATTGTGTTGAAAAGCACTCCTGATGTTTGTCTGGTTGAAAGGATTCCAAGAAAGGTAGTAATTTATAATTAATACCATGGCTTAGTTGGAATTTATTGGGTTAAAAACTGTAAAATGGTGGGTTGAACATGTCAATTTTGCGTTTGTACAGGGGTCAAAAATTAAACGTTGCTCAATTTTGTAAAAAACGTGGTTCAATTTGTTGGTTAAGCTCATAGAATGAAATTAATATAGTTTATGGACATCTTAAACCTTGAAACCCAAGATGGTGTCATTTACAGGGGGTGGCACAGGCTTCCATCAATTTTAGGATTATTCAATGCCTAAAGTACTTGTGTGCAAAAATTCAAATTTATCGGAAGCGCACATGCACTCTTTCACTACAGGTCCCTCCACGCAAGGATGCATGGAAATTGTGAAAGGTACGAATGTACAGGATAAAAACAGTGGTCTCAACTGATGACGATGAAGACAGGAAAGGTACCACATCACAAACGAACACCCTGTAATAATGAAAAAATATATAGTGAATTTGAATGGACACATGTTAAAAGTTGTTTTGTAGGTTTTTTGGGCAGAATTGCTGCCAGGCTTTTTTCTGTAACATTTACAGTACATTGTTTCTGTAAATTGAGTACTATTTGAAATAATAGTTGTTGTAATAAAGTTGATATCATTAAAAATTCAAAAGTGACGCAATAACATCAAATTTGAAGAGCGCCCCCAATTTTCAAAATTTTATTTTTGCCACGTTATGTTGGTAGTTTGTATAGGCGGGAACTATGCTAAAAGAAAAAGCGATTTATCATAAAATAGCCGATTTTGTATTAGAATTGGGATCCCAGATTGCTCTTTTAAACGGCCAGAAGCTGGATATGCTAAACAGGCAAGTTTATGTCCGGGCCACCTCAAATAAGATGATCTGTAACTTGACTTGCCGGAAACAATAAAATATAACTAAGGAGAGCGTAGACACGTACATGGGGAGTTTCCATAACCTGACTCACTTTCGAGCGACACAGTTTGATCGAAACAGTTTTTTAGATTGGATTGTTAAGGGTAACGAGCTTAGTTTGGACAATTTTATGGTTGTATCATGAAAAGTGGGTTTTCACAGACCAATTGGTATTAACCCAACAATTTTGCCACCGCCTTTTCAACGAATTATTCTGCTCCTATATTTTTCATTTTATATTTGAGGTACCAATCAGTCGGGGTTGTTCATATATTGACATGCTCACTCAGATGAACCGCTACAGCAAGCATGTCAATAAACATTATTAATAACAATTAAATATAATAACCTTTTGTGCCCTAAAACAAAGTTTAATGTTAGGACGTTGCTAAAACCGGTAATGTACAAAATTAGGAAAAGGATGTGTGCATATTGCATAACAAGGGGGGGGTCCATAGTAGCCAACATTTTATTTTTGCGATTTCTCGGTTAGGCAATCTAATCTTTCAAAAACAGTTCGGGCCGATGCCGGATCCGGCAATGTTGCAGGGCCGGACAGTATGTGGCCAGTGCAAGCAACCATAAAAACAAAGCAAATCCCCTGCAGAATCGGAACCTAAAAAAAACGATTTATTTGGTGGGGACTTTATATTTTTAGGGGGGAGTCCATATTTTACCCATGACAATGTATTTGTTATGTCGCAAAATTTTCACCCAGGGACTAAAACTTTTCAATTGGGGTTGTGTTAAAATTGGAAAATCAATTTGTCCACTTTTTTTACTGTTCGATGGAAATTTTAGGTTAAAATAAAATAGTTTTTATCTCACCAAATATTTTTTCTTCGTAGTTAAACATTATTTGACGATTATACTTTGTTTTACAATCCCTGTATTATATAAAAAATCACTTATTTAAAATTAACGTTATCAACTTAAATTTACCGGGCTTTGCAATGCTTTGGGACCCAAACCACGGCCGGATTCTGGCAACCACATTGCCGTCTGCGGCAACGTTGCAGTATGCGGGCAGTCGGTCCGAACAAAAGGATTTTTTGCTATTTTGTCTGCTTTATTAATGACGCCTTCTACTGAACCCAAAAAAAATAAAATTCCGGTGTAGGTTGGGGTCCCCCCCCGGGCTCTAACAGAAATGAAAAAAATCAAGATATTTTACTAATCAAAAATTAAATCTGGGATATATTTTACTCGATATAGACCTTAGGAGGCAATTAAGTAAGTAATTAATAATACTAAATCAAATAACCTTTTATATGTGATTAGCATCAATTTTAATTTTGTTCTCTGACCATGCTCTAGCTGTTCAAGTCTATGCTAAAGACCAAGGTGAAATGAAGTTCTGAGAAAATAAAAGGATGGTTAATTGGCTATATTTTGCAATAATTATTTAATGGTTTTATAGAGTAGATATAATGATTTTTACATCTAGAACATGATGCAAAATACTGTTAAAAGCAAAAATTGAGTAATTAGGTCATTGCGATTTAAAAAAAATAGACTCCAGCATGTCCATCCTCCTCTGCCAGGGTTTTGCTTGGTCGTTTGTTTATATGGGCCCAAGGCCTTTCTAATCATGGCTCAGGGCAATCACGGAAACGGGACGTTCTCCAATCAACGGAAAGTGTTAGAGCATGAGTGTGTTAGCGGTTCCGTAGGCGTTGCATCGTCCCGTACCTACCTCCTAACAATTGGAGAGGAGATATATAAAATATTGACTGCTAGGAGGGGCATGGTTGAAACTATAGGCCCAAAGGTGATCTCGAAAACCATTTACTATACCCGAGGCAGTCGTACGCGAGGGGGCATAGTATGGTTTCGAGACCACCGAGGGCCTATAGTTCAACCATGCTCCGAAATAAAAAAAGCAGTAAAGATTGTTTTATATACCGGAATATCTAGATGGTTTGGTATAACCACAGGACTAACATGTTGTAGATCATGAGCATGTTAGGCCAGTCGTCTATGGCGTGCATGCTGGGTTTAAAACAAGTTTGTAACTTAGGGTCCAAACTTGTCAAGAATAGCAATCAACCTGTCTTGTGTTGAGGAGGGATGTTGGAGTCCAAAATCGGATCGCCGTACGTAAATCGACTTCTTGCCATTTTTTGTCGGCAAGATGTCTACAATTTTCCTTGCAGCCAGCATTTCAGCAACTGTTACAATCACCGCTTCAAGCATTCCCTAACACGATGAAAACACACAACATCACGATATAAATGTGATAATCCACACTTATATTTCTGTTACAATCACATATAACACAATGTTGTCTCTTGATTTATGCAGAAATCTTTGGATCTAGGTGCTTATCAAACGGTATTTATTAAAAATCGTTTGCCAGCGACCCATTAAACCTGAGTGCCGATGCCATTGGCGCAGCCATTTTAAAAAGGCAAAGCGCGGCGCCGATGGCGCTATGACAGGTAGCTGTCAAACAACATCAGAAGGGGATAGTTCAAGTACGAGCAGTAACACCAACCTCAAAGCAGGAATAGGCATACTGATGCTCCGATTCAGCCATTCCCTTGCTCTTGCTCCCCCGGTTTGTATCAGACTTTACACTACGGCACAGACTCCCCACATACGAGTAAACAAAATACGGTCTGCTTATATGCTTATATTAATCTCTTACACCAGCTTCAATATATACCACTCGAATACGGATGGAAGTCCGTACGGCAGTCTCTTGCTGAGAAGAGAGGTGTCACGGGCATAGTTCATGAACGAGATGCCGCTCTGCCCAGGCATAGTTCATTTTTGTCAATTCTTGATGCTAGTTGAATTCATGCCTACACTTTAACCAATCAGATGACAGGAATCTATATAGGAGGTATATAATAGGGGCTAGCGATGCGGGAAAGAGCCGAGCAACCTGGGCTAGAGTGTGTCAGAGGCGGAAGAATAGCACTATTCTCGCGCCCACAAGCTACAGAGTATTAACTCTAATCTTCGTGACAGAGCCCTACCAGTTTTCATGGTAAATTATGACTGTACAACATCTGTAATCACTTGAGTTCAATTCATACGTAATATTTTGGAGCAACATGGAGGTGTTAAGTAACTTTTCCGATATCAGGAGATCCTTAAATCAACGAAAAAAAACTGTGGCAGAAAAAAAAACTCTGTCAGCGTGTCAGATTAATTGAGTCATGGCGACTGTTTCCCGGCTAGTTTACATGGAAGGCCGTTTCCAGCAGCCAAGCCGTTGGTGAATTATATGGTGATTCCGAGATTAATAATTTTAATTACAAAATCCTTCGTTTGCGACACATAGAAATTTTCGAACTAACCATCACAGATATAGTTTCTAGCCAGTTACCAATTGCAATCGCGTTTAAAATCTTAAAAATTTTTGAAAAATTGGAGGCCCTCTTTAAAGCCTCCATTTTTATAATTAAGTTCATAAAGGCCTGGACAATTGGAACATAACGTTCAGTATTTTTCTGCATTATTAAATCCAAAATACTGTCATTTTCTGAGCCTTTTTACAAGTATTTTGCCTGTAAATTGCACTCTCATTTTAGAGTGCAACACTACGTTTCAGCAATATCAACCTGCCTTTGATCAACCAAAAAAAAAAACCACCAAGAAGAGCTGAAAATGTCATGACAACCTGGTAAGAATCTAATAAAGAATTGTTTGCAAAGGTACACCAAAATCATGAAACTTTTGTTCAGACCATAAAAGAAAAAAATATCGCTAAAGGAAGTTGCATTAACGGGCTTCCCAAGAACATGCATAGAGGGAGGCACATCTGTTCCCTCGCAGTTCCCCAAAAATCTGAATGCAATGTTGTTAATCTGAGACAAAGTTCATGTCGTTACTTTATCTTAGATTTCTCTTACTGACTTTGTGCTTTTCGTTTATGAGTCTCGAATAAATAATTATTTGGGAGATTGCAATAAATGGATAGTACATGATTTAATTGAAGTTTTTTCAGACCCCCCATACAGTATGAAATTATCAGATCAGAGACATAGCTTTCAATTTTTTTAAATGCCATAATTCATTTGATGGTGAAATTGGAATACATTTGAACGATACTTAAATATGGGGGAGGGGGGGTGCTGAATGTTTGGACCCCATTTTTTTTACGTGACATAGTAACAATACCATAGTTTGAGACCTGAAAAAAAGATTTACAGGTAGCAGTACTGTTTATTTTGTTCTAATTTGTATAAACTCGCGTTAACTCCTCAGTACAATTACCAAACTCCAGGAACAAACTATAAGTTCCCACAGTTGAAGATATTGCTGGTGATCTTATCATATGCGGAAAATGCAACAAGAACTTCTAAGTTGCTATTCTTAGTAGTGATTTATTTTTAATATTTTTTTTAAATGGTCAAGGGTACTAACTTTTTTTTAGGAAAGTCTAGTTTGTTTATTCTGTATACTTCCAGACTGTGTACATGCATGTAATGCAGATATACATTATGCACGTTTTTCAGTTCAATCAATACCTATACATGTACGTAGAGTGACAAGAATAGCTTTGTTATGTAAATCAGTATTACGGTTGAATGCACACGTACACCGCGTATTTCACCGTGACCCCGTTATACATGTATTATGATAAATCGTGTGAAAAAAGTCGTGTTTACTAGTGTAAGCGTTTACGCTGTAATTTGGCCTAAAAAGAGCTAAAAATGCCGTTATTTAAGAAATCCAAATATGACGTCGGTCAGCGGCAAGCAGAGCTGGAGCTACAACAGTCGACTATGAATATGATCGAGTCCGACGCTGGTATCTCATCGGTAAAATACACCAATTCAGGTCCTTGGTATACGGGTACCAGCGTTAACACCGGACCACTCTGGAGCTCTACTCCTCGTACCTCATCGTCAGCGGGATTCAGTCCAGCGTCGACGCTGCCTTCACCGGGAACTTCGCGTGTTTCATCTCCACTAAGCTCTCTTCCTAGATCTCCTCCGCCTGTTATAATTACACCTGCTAATGAGATTCCTAGTTTTGCAAACAAACCTACAAGTGTAAATTTATCTAACAAACAACCCGTAAGGAATGGAGGTAATATCTCGCGGTCGGCTAATATACATCAAAGACCAAAACCTTTGCTTTCAAAATCGGCAGATTCTAACCCTTCAGCTGCAGCTACAACACCCAAAGATGTTAATTCAAGTGCAAAGTCGCCATCTAATGACAAACACAACTCATCACCGTCGCCTTGGACAACAAACACCGCAACGCCAACAGTAAGAGTGATTACTCGAGAGGGGGAAGTGAGTAGCAACAACTCGACTAAGCCTAACCAGAAACCGGTAAACTAATTGTAAAATGTTAAAGTCAACTTGCTGTGCATGTGCATGACATCTTCAAAGTAAAATATCTCTTACGGTTTTGGTTTGGCTTTAAACTCTATAAGGCTTTTCATTTTGTAATATACACTTCATGTTTTAGCATCGTATTCATTTTCAACCAACAGCTCTCCACAGCTAGAAACGAGAGAAAGATAATGTTTTGCAACTGAAATTAAGAAAAGAAGATCAATATTTTATCAAGGTTATCATTGAACCTTCAGTGAAAAGCATAGCTTGTTTAGTTAGTAGAAAATCTATTAGTGGAAGGTCCCGGGTTCAAATCCTAGATGGTCAGTGCACTGAGATGCTATTATTTATTTTTACGTATGCTTATTACCAGTCTTTCTGTAAGGTGACCCCTTTATATTTCGGACACAGCTTTACCGCCCCCTTTATTTATTGTTATTTGAAAGGGTTAAGCAGCGATAAGACGTGAGAATAAAAAAAAATGGAAATGCATTTTTAGCTTATAAATCAAAGATTACTATGTACAATTCCATAATAACTAATTTATTGTAGGAACAAAACACCAGATAGTGAAAAAATTAAGTATTTGAGGAAATTTGTCATACCGTCTCCCACAAATACATTTGTGGTCAAACTGTACAGGCCATAGTGCACAATATTACGCTTATAAATCTGAGATATTTACACGGAAAGGCTTTTTGATCTCAAGTCGGAATTTTGATACGCACGTATAGAAATTCCAGAATCAGATAAAACTGCTGCCTTGTCTTTCATTTGTGGGTTTCAAGCCAACCACTTGCAGGTTATGTTAGCACATCTATGCCAGTAACAAAAATACCAAAATAGGAATTTTGATGATTTTTTCGATGTTTCGGATCAGCAAATGGCTGCTTGTCCCTTTAAGGTAAATCTCTTTGTAAATTCTCCACACAAGGGGTGTGAGTTAACATCTTGTAGAAACTGACCGCAAATTGTGCAGTGGCTGTCTGGAGGGTCTGAAATTGTGTAGTGGCTGTCTTCACGGTATGGTCTTAAAGATGAAACATTTTACTGGATTGAAGAATACATAGCCCATTTGTCTTGTCATTTCTCTGTAGGACATCCAAGTCATTCTGACTGTTACCACTTGCGTTGATGACGCAGTCATCTGCAAAAAGTCTTCACTGAATTGGTCAAGTTGTCTGGAAGATCATTGATGAATAATAAAAACATCAATAACTACCAAGTACTGTTCCTTGAGGAACACTAGAGAGGACTCTTCTCTGTCGCTCTGTAAAAAATCTAATCCCTCTTCAGTGCTACTCGATTTGTTGATGCCCAAAATTGAAAGGAAAATATAAGAAGGCATCTTCTAAGTTGTAGAACAAAATACAGGTCTTTATTTCCTTCTCAATCTTTAAACAGGTCAGCTTCATCTGGACTCTCTCACAATTGACTCTAGCCTCTACTCTCTATCAGAACACAATTCAAGACCTTGCTGTAAACTCGCAAGGTCCAACTTAGTCTTCCACAGATCTTTCTTTCATTCTCTGCAAGCTTATGGACTGCCATTCCCACTCATGCATGTGGCTTTAAACTAGGAATTGCAAAGCTTCAAACTATCTATCTTGGCGCCAATTCCGTCAGCGTTACCTAAATTTAATGTGTACAGATTAACTTGATATATACTAAAAATAATTTACCATTTCTCAACTGTCACCGAAGGGCCCGATGTGAGTGACCCCACCCCTTGCTGGAGGCTTCAGGATTCAAGCGACAATCACACACCAAAGCACAATGCTCTCCCATTTTCTGGACACGATAAATATATTTTTGACTTTTCTTTACCCATATTCAGAAACATATTCCTGTCGATGAATTAACGCCTAACATGCGACCCAGACCAGTTACAAAACCCAAAATAACACGCAAGGTACAAACAGACCCGGTGGACGAAAACTTCCAGTTAATTAAGCAGGAGGTAAGCAATCTTTCGATAACGATTCCAGCCATGCTAGCCATGCCAGTTAGTGTTTTGTGTTTAATGAATGTATTATTTTACCGAATTTCACTAATACATTACGACCTTACAAAATCTAGTGGAAAAACATAAGCAATATCGTAAATTAGATTGCCACATAGGTGATAGGTGGTGTTTATTTGAATTATTTTCAACCGTACTAATCAGAAACACTTGCCCCATTCTCCATTTTATTTTGAGAGTTGTGAATCATTTTTGAGTACCTGATATTATTTGGAGGTATTTGTTTTTACCAACAAAAATCCAAATCGGGCAATTGCTTGCCATTGGAGCAAATCATGAATCGAAATAAGAGCTCTAAACTCATTATAGTTAGCCAGAGCTTTTCCTGCAGTGCCTCTTTTATAGGTTGGAAGTGAACAAACAACCAGATAATCAAGTTGTAACGTTGCATAAACACATGCCTTTGTAACCACAAAACAACAATGATTTAGCAGAGACAAGCAAATTCTTCCTCAACCTTGTGGCTCGGGTGTGGGAAACATAAGAGTCCCAATGGCCTCCGAGAACTAATCTATAAATCCTATTCAGTTGTGTAGTGTGTTTCAAAGGCATCAGACTTAATGTTAGCACCCCACAACTTTGGATAAGTGGTATTAAAACCTCCATATATCCCAAAGCACAAAAGGGAAAATTTGTGCCCTAGATGATGAGATTTTGGTCATTTCGGTCATTCAAGGAACAGGGGACTACTGGTAATGCCTGCAACGAGCAGTTTGTTACATATTAAATAAAGTTAGAATTCAAACAATGCAATATGAACATAAGATCATAAACCTTGCTATGTTTACAGTTTACACTGATCTAATTTCGTAAAGTTACATTTGCGGATTTTGTGTACTACAAAATCCCAATTTTGATAATGTTTTTTTTTTTTTTCTTTAGTAAAACGAGCTGCCAGGATCATGAAGGTACCTTAATAGCCTATTTAGCAAGTACGCATGAGTAATTTTTTTTGTTTTTTGATATATTATGGTATTATTAAAAGGGACAGGCCCACCTTGTTGTTTAGAATTTTGTGCAAATAAATACCCACGTTGATGGGATTTTTTGTCAAGATTTTGTGAATGTGTTGAAAAAAATACAAGCAATATAAAAAGTCAGTATGGGTGAGTATACCTAAGGAACAACCCCAAAATCGATCAAATTCTGAGCATGTAATAGTTTCGCTGAGGCCGGGAGGAAGGGGTTCCTTTTAAAAAAGCAATGCTTTTTTGGCGATTCGGTTATAAAGGGGGAGAGAGGTCAGGAGTAGTACGGTTGTAGATTTTTTGTAATGGCTCATGGGATTTTCTCTAGTGTGCACCATTTTGAGCAAATCCTAGCTTTTTTGAGAGGTAACTTAGGATGTGGGCCCATCTCACTAATTTTAACCAATAACTAGAAGTAGGGTTGGGGGTAATTAGTAATTAGAGGTGTTAAATCTACATACATGTAAAAAATACGGAGTGAAGGTGGTCATGGTGGTAATGCATAGACAGAATGAAAGCGTGGTTGGAAATGTAATGTTCGAAAAAATTGCTAATCCCAGGATGCTAAATAGTACACCATGCTTTTGTTTTGTCTTACAGGTTATTTGGCAACAATTATTTTCACTTCTAGTCATAATAATGCATTTGCGCAGGAGTGATACCCTGTAAGTTAAATGAAAATGTCAATAAAAATAATAAAATTGAAATATTTATCTATTTTTTTGAATTACAATACAACGACGATACTTATAATAATGGCGACGGAATTGCAACCAACAAATGTAATAAACCCCAATTTTTTCAAAGTTCACGTCGGTAATTAGCAACCCAAAACTATTAAGAATTCTCAGGTGTGAGGAAAGGAATTCAAAATGACGAAATCGAGATACTTAATTGATCGCCAATACGATTGCATTTTGCCGTGGCTATGAATACATATGTCAGTTACTGAATTCGTTTACACAGTAGTTATTCTGACGTTCACATTGAATAAGTGTCATCAAAATATGAGCGTATATTTTTTTTAATTATGGCAATTATAATTTTAATTAAAATGAAAAAGTGTGAAGGTGCGTTATATTACAGTGTATGCTGTCTTAATAGGCACGGAATTTATCTGGTACCAAAGCAATTGTTAATTACATATTTATAACTTTGTTAATTACCATATTTTATACAACTCGGTCAATTGAAAGCTAATAACAGCACCATTTGTGAAGAGCGGCCGTCACTTTTCATAATTTGAGTTATTTTGCCACAGTTGTTTTGCGTAATGTTAAGTAAACTATACCTGCGCGTGGTTATGCTCCAAAGTACGTATTTTTGTCAAAGAGACGTTTTGTAATTAGAATCGGGATCATGATTGTAATTTTAATGGCGGAAGATGAACGCCAAATTTATGTTCCGTCATGATGAAAAGCGCAACCTCACGAAAATGACCTCTAACTGACTTGCCAGAACCGACGGAAAACTAATGGATGAAGCGTAGACACGTACATGGCGAAAGTTCCCGCTTATTTCATATTGGAAGGACGGTTCCAACAGCCGCTGAATTATTATCGAGATCCATATATATTAATAATAATAATGATTCTAATTACAAAATTCCTTCTTTTGCGAGACAAAAGATGGTTGAGTCTACCATTCACATAGTTTACTAGTCAGTTTACCAATCCAACTGTGCGAAACTTCTCAAAAATCGGAAAAATTGGGGGCGTCTTCAAAAAAGTTGCTGTTTTGTTAAGTACCAGCATTAAAAACTGTTTCAAAGGAACCCAGATTTGTTTTTAAAAATGTCTGATCTAAACAACCCGAGCGTTAAAAATATTTTGTTAGGTAGTCCGATACTGAAAAGCTTGTTTCAAAATTACTTTGGATAATAGTACTTTTACTTATCATTCATAATTGTTATGATTTGTTCCATTTTTTCTCAGCTATAAATATAGTGGTACATTTGCGGGATTTTTAGGAGAAACATGCAACCAATTTGAGAAGCCGGGCAGATATTAGACGAGTAAGTGTACATGTTATGTATTATAAGACAATACACATTGATAAAAAATCGCACTTTTCATTGCGAGGCTATGGTATGAATGGCTTATCAGTGATCCAAGCCAATGGTTGGCTATATCCAATACCGGGAAAGGGGGGGGGCACTGACCTGAAAAGTTGGTCCGGGTATATTGCGCCCTTAAAGATCCCCTTTTCAGCAGTCTCTGGCAGTTCACACGGGTCCATTTTGAACAAAATTTAGTCCAATTTTCCAATTTTTAGTTCGCAAGACCCCAATTTCGTAAGTTTTGTTCGTTCGCAAGGTCCAAGGTGAGGCCGTACACCCGATACCCAAATGAGAGTTGAATGCCCCCATCTAATACTGTTGCCAATTCAATATAAACTATTTATAAATGAGCCTTGAAATTACCGATGTGAAAGCAGATATAGTCCGCCGGGAGCCATAGTCCGGGCGCCATAGACGATAACGGAATAAAGCGCGAAACTAATGTTGCTTGAAGAGTCAACTGAAGCGATTGCCCTATTCTTTACTGTTGTTGGTGGACTATAAGTCCGGCGGACAATAATTACTTTTACTTATACAGAAAGTTATTTGACGTAAATATTTTGTCCAAAACCTTTTTTTTTCTGTTCTTTGAGCTTCAAAAATTACTCGTAAACTGAAATTGCGCTTATAATTAAATAAAATTTAATGAAGAATGTAATACCACCATGACCACCGATGATCTCTAAAATCATTGAAACTGTGGCACTATCCATCACAAAACATGATAGTGCGATACTTTACACAGTAAATATCGTTAGGTGAATGCAAGAAGGTTGTAAGTGCAATAGCTGCCAAGCGCCACATCTGTGTGCTGCCACGTATTATAACTCTCGATTTATCTTTCATCCAGTCAGTGGAACGAACCATTTTGAAGAACCACTGACCAACGACAGCAAAATAGTATGTTTGATGGGAATTTCTGACAAATGGCAGCTATTGCACTTGCGTCATTCTTGCACTCGCACCACGATATATTGAGCTTTAAAGAGAATAATGCAAAAAAGAATAAGGAAAAAAGTATCAAAGCTGCTAGAGCAATTTAGCTCAAATTTGGCAATCGGGTGTTTTTTGGTGATATACCCCCCATGCGAAATGGAAAGATGACATGAAAAATTGGATCACCTACCTTCATATGTTCCTTCTGCATCTTTATTTGAACTGTTATTCTTTCTATCATAAACATTGAAAGGAAATTACTAAGTAATCGCTAAAACTGGCTCACTTTCAGATTTCCAGAGACACCGTTGATTGTAATAGCGTTGGATGGATTCCGAACTGAGTACTTGGAGGACAATTTCAACAATCAGTTGCTCAATCTTAGGAGGCTTGGTAAGTACAAATTCGTAAACTGATTGATAAACAAATGTTCTCTTCTATTAATATTAAATGTCATGTTTGACCGATTGTAACTACTGTTATTTTCATGGTGCACGGATTTTGGTTTCCTTATTGTCCATTGCAGGTGAATGCGGTGTGACCGCCGACATGAGAAGCTTGTCGGTTCCAGCGACAACTTCGCCCAATTTGGTGGACAATAGTAATCAGTAAGGTGACACATCTATAGCAAATGTGAGCCATTTCATTACACGTAGAGATACAGTGCATGTATCATTGTGTCACCTTTATTTGAATAAATCAATGACATTCAAGGACCAAAGTGAAGTATATATTAAACAAAGCTTTATCTACCGCTAATCAAAAAATGAATCCAGTTGATAATTCGTAAGAGGAGTTATGTCTGTTTTACTAAAAGACACCCATTTTAAACTATCAACGGAATCTAAATATCCGAGTAGTAGTAATAGAAAAAAGTACAAGAGAGGTTTCACCCCGAAATTCGAAACACATTAGAATGGTATGCATTTTGAAATCAATAATCAATCTGTTTAATACAGGATGGTAGTCTATGTAGAACCAGTGCATTGCCAACCTTAGAAATCAGACATTGGCAAGTAAACTCACGGCGGTCTCCTACCCCAGTTGTACAGCATAACTTTACAGTTGAAACCTTCTTGCAGCGCACACCGTGAGACACGCATGCCTTCAGAGGTTCAACACTCAACACCGTTTTACGTACAATTCTCGGAAGCAAACCGTATAACCTAGTAAGCAAGCGATATCAAATGGCTTAGGAAATCCATTGATGATGTAAACCATCCGTGAACAGGCCAATCGGAAGCATCAGAAAAAAGGCAGACAATCTACCCTTAATAGAGATACTAGGGAATGGCCCTTAGGTGACGCTCCTAGAAGCTTCACTTCAGGGCATTGTTCTTAACCAGGTGGATTTTATATTATAGCTCTATGCAAGTGTTTCTTCAACAGCCAGAAAGAATGTTAAGTATTCCAAGAATGGACCAGGCAGTTGTCAAAATATACGGACATAGCGCCAACCACCACAGCTTTTTGACTATGAAGGTCCAAAATAATAGTCGGAAGTTGACTGGTCTGGATTGGTGTAATTGGTCATGTACGTGGGTTCCTGTTTTCGCTATGAAATGTTGTAATGGGCAAAACTTAATCAACACACTGTCTCCCAGAGAACTATAAGATTGTATGGCAAGCAATGGACCGAACGCCCTTTGTATGTAGAGTATGATCTAGCTACAGGATAGTGCTTCAGCGCACCGTGCTCATTCAGTGCATGATCGACTAAAATGGTCTTCCCCAACCTTGTGCCTAGAATTATGGAGTTCAGAACCCGGAGTCTCGCATGGGCCTCGAGATCTGCAATCTCAGTCCGTGATTCCTTCTGTGTCCTACCTAAGCTAGGGGGGCCACCAGCAATTCTGCCACAGCTTGAAAGACGCAATGAGGTTAACTTGCAGAAAAGATACCAAAGGTGTGGAATCAAATTCTAAGATATGAGTGGGGAAAAAATCAAGACTTTTTTGGGAGTTCAGAAGACTCATTCCTGTTATTTATATTAAAAATTTCAGGTATCATAAGATGTGATTTTACGAAACATAATTATGTCCTTATGTTTACATTAATTGGTTTCCAAATAAAGACACTGTGTATGGGTCGTTTCAGGGATATACCACAATTCCACGGGCTTGTGTGGATGGATATGGATTACAACACGGGGGAAGAATTTGCTCCAAGAGAGACCCTACTGGACACAGGCACTGTTGACGCAGGATGGTTCCATGATCACGCTGTAAGACTCATTTTTCAGAAGAAGCGCCCCCAATTTCTTTTTTCGAACCGGGTTTTTGATATTTGGAATGCTTAAATGTATTGGATCACCATCGGAAAGGAATAAGACGATGATTTAGTATTTCCGGTCGGGAACACGAAAGAAAATCAAACCCCGGTTTGTTATAGGAGACCATTACGATAGGGACAGTTCAAATCAAAGTTTGCGGTTTTCTTTTGTACTTGTTGTCCAATACACTTCGAAACGTAATCGGAAGTACTCTACATCGATCTAAGTGCCATTTAGGAGAAATTCGTTATTCCTCAAAAGAAATATTCTCCTGTCACTTGGTTTTTTTCTCACTAGATTCGTGTTTCTATAACGGAATGTCAGAAATATTGATGGTTATTCCGTAAAAGAGTAGAAAAGAGTATTTTTTAGTTTAGTTTAATTTTTATATGGTTGAGGCCGCAATTACTTGGCTAAGACAATTAGTAGTTTAATGAGAAAACAAAAAACAATTTCCAAAAATATCTGTACGCCCCCATAGATCACTGTAACGTTTGTAGCTGGTTGTTATTCTGTCCTTAAAATTATACAAATTGTATTTGCCTTTTTGTGATTCTGATTCTCTGCTGATACACGTAAAAAAATCATCCATTAGGAACTACCAGACAACAAGATAAAAATACAGCCCGCCATTCTTGCTAGGCAACAAGCTACTGACACGTCGAGAACGACTATCAACAACTTGTGGATAGGAGTCCAACTTACTACGAAAGTTATGACAGGTAAATTGATGTTCTTTTAGTTCGAAACAAGAACAGAAATCTCAAGTTAATATCCCCATTCTATTATTTTCAAATATCTGCCTTGTCTATCTTATTCACCTCTTTTGAAATAGTTTGTCATGGTTTGGGGATTATTCCCAATTTCCCATTCTGCTTTACTTAAGAAAAAGTAACATCTTGACACTGTATCATGCAGAGACTAGATTGTAATATAGAAAAAAATTAAAATATAAGGTAAATGATCAAATATTTTAGGATATATCTGAGTGACAAAAGAGTGGAATTCACATTTTTTACTCTATTGGAGTAAAATTTTGCTCCTTACATTTAGAGAGTAGGGTTTACAGTGTATTATGTGTGTAAAATGTTCCATGCTGTTTGTTTTGTGCCATTTGTGAATTTTAAGAAGTGCGATTTACATAAGCTATATTTTTACTTTTGTATGATATTTTTATTCGACCTTTATACAGCTCAGTAAGCTATATGTTACGTGTTGAAACCGTTCTGAAATGGTTACAGATGCCATCCGATCGAAGGTAAAGTGAATAATTCGACAAACTGCATGCAAGGAAATATTAAAATAAATATATTTCTCGATGCTGTGATCCTTTAAAAACGATAGAAAGGAATGCTCATAGCAAATACCAATATTAAAGGCGGATTTCCTGATGATACCTAATTTTTCTTTGCATATACATAATGCCTGTCTACATACATCATTGCGTGAAATAGCTGGGCTCAAATCGATATCCTTCTTATAAAAAAATCACAACTTTGTTATAAAACCCTAGATCCGGAATAATTATTAAACACAGTATAACCTATGGTACTCTTATACTACACATATGTTAAAGGTGCGTGTTCCATCGTCTTTGGGACCCCCCTGATTTACCCGGAAGTAGTATCGATTTTGATATCAGATGAAAGGCCGTATTTTTCTTATTGTCACCCTGAAATTTGAGCCCTCAAATCCATTTCATTCCCAAGATATAAACAAAAAACCACCGTTTTAGTGGTTAACCACCAATATTAGCACAGTATTGAATAGGGCTTTGCAGCATGCATTATTGCGTCTACCATCAAAACCGCAAGTTTGTTTCCCACTTTACTTGATGGGGTGTATGTGCAAGTGCCAGGCTCTCATATCAAGTAGAGAACACAATACACATAAATCGGAACAAGCACCTTTAACTGTATCAAGACGAAAAATCCGATTCATCTCAAATTGTGCAATTTAGCATTTTAGGCGACTATTTTTCATTCTAGTTGACCATTTTTAGTGAAGACAAAAATGATACTTCTCTGAGTCCTCCTATATCCATTAAAACCATAAAGCTTTAACCTAATCCAGAGGCTTGGTGGAATGCGAATTTTAAGGATAGATTTATTTTGCGGTATTCTAGAACTATAGGGGCAAACACAAGTTAGAGAATATGATCACCACTGGATGTCTGAATGTCACTTTAAATTGGCGATTTTTTAGAGTGCAGAATGCAACAAAATATTTGATAATATTAATCCATCCATACAGAAAAAAATGTATTTAGCTTAATGTATAGATAAAATGAAATGCATTGAACCATCTGAAAACCTGAAATTTTAACCTACTTAGTTCTCCATGTAGACATGGATGAATTTTTTATCAATCTTTCCCTGGAGGAGGCAACTTCCGTATTATTAGCACGGCGCTCTTACCAGTTAAGCTAACAAACCAGGGTTGGTACAGAAGCGATAGATGTAATCTACAGTCCGAAAAGATGTCCATCACTTTACTTAACTAGCGGATAGCGTCAGAATCGTATATTTACATCACAATATCCTTATTGGTTTGAACTACTGAGTTCTCCAGGTAGACAAGGATGAATATTTTTTAAATCATCCCCTGAGATGGCCAGCGCACGCAAGTATTAAAAACATGTACGCTTGGCCGGATTTGAAATTCTGGTCGTTAAACGAAGATAATTTTGAAATTCGGGCAAGAGTTCCATATGTACCACTCTTCAAAGTTTTACATGTATCAAATTATTTTTTATTTTTGGCCTTAGGGTTAGGGTATTCATTAGTGTAAGGCCATAAATATAAAAGAATTTGTTTCCTGCACAATTTTAAAGAGGGGGTACATATGGAACTCTTTCCGAAATTTGATGTCAAAATACGAAAGAGGCCGTACATTATAATTGGTGAACTGATTATTTTATGGATTAATGCAGATTTAAGTGAATTAATGTGTCCCAACTAATTGTACCGTCTTAATAAGGACTATATAAGTCGCGGTATGCCATATGGTCAAATGTGGTCTTCAAAAAAACCGTATGTTACCTACTTTTGAATAATATGTTGCTGGTTCAGGCCTACCTACGACGGTTGTCTTTTGAAAGACCCAGGTGAAACGGGAAGAAATACGGAACCGTTAGGATCAGGTTCGTCAGTTAATCGAAGATTGGTTTCTGCATTAAAAATTATTTGTCTTCCGTTGTCCTTGTTTAAAAAATGTGCCTTTTTAAAACCGACTGAATTCCGATTTTTGTGTATTGGTTGTTAGATTTCATATTAAGATGATAATTATTTTTTTATAGGCGTCTTGTGTACTCCACCGCTGTCATTAGTAATGACACAACCTTTATATGTAAATGTATAACCCCTCGGATGATGCCAACTTAAAAAAACATATCAGGCAAATTAAATTATTTCATTTACAGGTTCGCGAAGTCTTGGAAAGAACGTAAGGCAATAGCACTTCATTGAGTGAGCTAATAAGATGGAGGGTGAATTGACTGTGTTATATCCATGGTCGTATCTTACCAATGGAATGGTGGACATACACTGTGATGACGTATACTACCTGGCTGATGTAGTCAGAGTGACCGTATTATAGGTTTAATTTTCCTTAATTTTAATATTTGGGATAACTATTTGAACGAGGATTTAAATCATTTGCCTTTTAAATATTATATATTATATATATATGGCCTATATAATCATTGGTAAGTTCAGCTTATTGTGGATAAATTGCTTCAAGCTATCTTTTCGGTAACACATGAATAATTTTTAATATTGATTGTACCTGATTAAAAATTTCTAATTAGAATTTATTAGTTTTTTTAAGCAAAAAAAAATGACGTACTCAGTACTTTGTTCAGGATATACATAATCTGACATGACTACACGATAAGTCTGAGTACCTAGGATCGATGGCCAGAATAACACAAAAGTCATCAGGTATGTGTTTCTCATTGAGCCCAAATCCATTAAATCCAAAGAGATCGTTAGTTAACATTTTTAAAGGTAATTAATTTAATACAGTATATAATATTTATACAACATAATCATCGCGTGGAGATAACAAAACATGGTCCATCTAAATGACATCATCAAATATGACTGTTCCATCCATATGTGGACATCCTATGGAAAGGCAAAAATCATTCATACTATTTTATTCTTGCAATAGAGGACCACAGGTTTCAAACTAGTCTCAGGTTGAGTATAAATACCGGAACGGTAGAATCTTCAGGCTGACAAATAGCTCCTAATCAACCCTCCGTAAGTTTACTATCCAAAACTGTGCAAAACATCTCAGTTTTGAAACACATGGGGCGCTCTCAAATGTGTGTATTGCTTTAAATACCACATCTATGAATTTTTTTTTATTCCATTTGTATAGATCCCGAGGTATGGTACAGAAGAAGAAATTGTGGAATATCTCATGCAGGGTTGAAACACGGTCAAATACCTAACGGACTTTCATGCCATTCGCTTACAGGAGCGTATGGACCCATTTAGAGAACTGTAGTGATCATGGTGCAGGACATTGCCAAGTACGATCATTGTCGCACTAAAGTGAATTATCAATTTAGTTGAATGCAGTTTTACTTTTAAAACTCTGAATACTTACAGATGGACCAAAATGCGGCAAATGAAACATACAGGATGGTGAAAACAATGTCACTATTTTGTAATTCTAAAATAAGTAAATGCTGTTACTAACTGCTTCTCCACAAAAATAGCCTGGTGGGTAACTAGAGTGGGGGCGACGTTTCGAACCTTAGCATGATCTTCCTCAAAGGCAAACTGATAATTTTCATTTTGTAATCGCCCCGTCACAGGGGTTAAGGAATTGCTTTTAGTTTCAAAATGCGCTTTCCCGTACTCACTAGATTCCATCACCATAGACCTTTTAGGCAAAATGTCAAAGGTCATTGTACACGATCAGACTTTCAAATAGTTAACATGATTTTACCACAACAATGTACAATAGAACTGGTCTTAGGCAAATACGATGTATTTGTGTAGCCCCTCTAGTGCTTCTTCCAATACATTCATGAGAGATAGTCCCATACAGTAGTGATTCTAGTTATAACAAAAACAAAACTTGTTCATGTCGGAAAATGGTTATTTGCCATCTTACTATTTCATATGAACAGCGTGTGATGTTTTGTTCCACAGAGGAAAAGTGATTTTGACTTAGGACAATCAATCAATCAATCAATGAAGACTTTAGTTCAAAAAGAGAGCCTTGGCAACAATAATGGGATTCAGGGAGGTATTCAGACGGCCAGTAAAGCCTTTTGAGTTAATTCTCTAGATTGACAAAAGTAAACAACACAATGATAAATGATATATGTGCAGGTCTGGCACAACCACTTATGCGGGATTTCTGATCAAGAAAAAGAAACCATATAACAAAAATATAAATACACCCTTTTCGTAATTGTCACATCCAAGCCTGATGCGGACCCGGCACCTATCAAATTTAGGGATGGGCACGCCGTCACGGTCGTGTCGGGCCCACAAGACCAGGGTAATGCCACTTTGGTTATATTGTAAAATGAGACGAAAGAGAGGCATCATGCTGTCATTGAAACAAACCAGGATCACGATCCTCCCGAAACCCAATGAACACCCGCATGAGGCCATGGATGTAACAATTAGGAAACGGGTTTGTATAATATGTTGAAAAATTTTTTAAATTTTATCATAGGCACAAACGGCACAATACGAGAAAAATTGTCGGGGGCAATGATGGTTACGATCCGTTTTTTCCAAATATGACGGTTATGTAAACCTCAATCATGAAAGAATTCGAATTTGAATCAATTAACGATATGGACCATTGATTTAACAAGGAACACGTTCTGTTTTTCACAGGGGATTTTCATCGGTTCGGAAAAGATTTTCGCATTAACATACAATAACTCCTTTCAAAACATCGAGGCTGTTCAATTTAATGTCGGGTAAGTACAACTGTGTAGTATTAGATGATTATTCCACACGTCTAAAACTGGCATGTGGAGAGAATAATCGCTAATTTATAATTCACGGACACTAAAAACAATGAGATGTCTTGTGTTGTTGTCTTGCATGTTTATGCTCCTCGAATTTTATAGTAAAGGAGTTCTATTTTCCAATGCAGATCTCCATTTGGTGTAGAACCGCGTGCCAGTGCGACACCTAGTGACGGTACAGTTGGTTATCTTCAAGACTGCACTGAAGAATCCCAGGCCCAGTACTGCACTTAAACTGGGATCTGCTACACCCTAGCAATCAGACGGTGCAAAACCAAATGAAAAGAAGAGATATCCAGTTGGGGTTACGTGTCAGCAGGAAGTCTCAATTGCAGTGAAATGAATATGTTATCTCTGGCTTGCGTAAAGGTCAAGTTGGCAAATTTATGTTACTTGTCAGTAATACATTGTTCATTGTCATGTTATGTTTGAAACGTCGAGTTTCTGGCCTCTTTGATTGCAAGTTAGAGTCATTGAACAGTTTTTTAAAGCTTCCAACAATCAGTATTAATAGAACGTAATGTGCTTATTTTCAAAGTTGAGATGCGTCCCAATCGTTGTCTTTAGGGCGGTAATTTCGTGATCCCCAGCCCGACTTTCTTTAAAAGCATTCAAGATTTTCTGTATCATCTGAATAATATGACGTGAATTCGATCGTCTCTGGAATAAATCATTTCCGTCTAGAAGCGGACGATTTACAGACATTTTAAATTAAACACCAGATCAGGAATCACTGAAGGTGCCAAAATCACGGAGACTCTGTAGAACTAGGTATAAGCAAAAGATCTATTAAATTTACGAAGCAAGAAGAAATGCTTACTCTAGATCAATAAAGAACATCAGCAACGTTTGCATTGTCGAATCGCAAAACCACGAAAGGTAGAGGCTGTGGCTGAAACGTCAAGCCTATAGACCATCCTTATTATATTGCCAAAACTGCATGTGTCTGGTTCACTCAAAAAACGGATTTAATCTAAGAATGGCGTTCCATGTTAAAATCCTAGAAATATGTATTGATTTTCCTGGATAAGCAAACAACCTCTCAGACTTAACTGTCGAAAAACTTCAATGCTGGGACACAATAAAATAAAAGTGCGTTTGAAGGATAAGATGGCAATCACCGAGCTTACCATTAAATCATGAATAGGTTATAGATTGTATAGTTAATTACAAATCCATTGTTTCATTGAAGACGGTTTATGTAGTACATTGTCATACATGTTACCATGGTTACATTATAATTTAGGAGGAACCAGAGGACTGATGGTACCAAATCTGGAAGACTAAGAAAAGGATGCGAATCTTAACATCGGCAGAAATTCAGGAGGGAAGTCTTAAAAAGTGATGCTAATGGTAGCTTTGAGGTGCACCATCCAAATGAACATGGTTTGTCTTGTTTTTAGAGAATCAGTTTTGCAAAATCAATTCTAAAATTTTCATTCAATAGATTTTATGTTTTGAGTTAGCTATTTTGTTCTACCATATGTGCCAAAGACGAGGGGTCTATTTTAAGGGGGCCTAAAATAACAAACCAGATTTAAGACATAATCTAAAATGGGAGAAAACTTTTTTTTATAGAGATACGGACTTGTCTAAAGATAAAAACGAATCGACCCATAAAGAATGTCTATCTATGTCGAGTTGAAAACTTTTATAAAATAAAATACGTGTCCTAACCAAAACTGTTTTGAAGTGTGTTTTCTCAAAGAAGATTTATCAAAATATTGGACAATCGTCATGTTTTGAATTTTTGACAGCAATCATACTTCTCAGAAACGATACTTTATAGGTGACATTATAACGACGCGAACACATCTAAAACTATTGTATAAAATTAAGCAATGAATTCGCATTTTATAAGACACAAAACCTCGGAAATTGGTTATTATAGCTGGAAATATGGATTATATTGCTGGTTTATAGGATTTAAATCAATTTTATAATTAAATCAGAGACCCCCGATCTCAAATTAGCTTTGATCTACATGTAAAATAAAGTCGAACTTCATCAACTTTGTTGTATTTTAAATGGAAATGGTGGAACCCTTTGAGGTACAATCTTTCGTGTAAGAGCAAATTCACGGCGTGGTTTTTGTTATAATTTTTCAGTTATAACATTATTGGTTTAATTTAACATGTTAGGCTTGTCATGAAATTGTAATAAAATAATAAAAAAGTAAAAAACACCAAAAAACATAAAAAACAAATAAATTTGTACAAATAAACTTGGAGAGTTAATGTTAACATACCCCAATACTGCATTTCTTCATAGGGTCACTTGAACATAATGCGCCATTCGGATTATGGAGTAAAGATGAACCGAATATTAATGGCGAGGAGTATTCGCATCTTGTACAAGTCGATTAAATCACTGGTATATGATATTTTTTAGAAATACCAATATTTGGTTCGTTCACAATGGAAAGAATGGTAGGGTGTATCGTTAGGAGAGACGCATTATTAAAGCAATAACCAGCACATTTTTTGACACACACCACCCAAATTTTTAAAAATTTGATTATTTTTGCACCGTTATGTTGGTAATTGTGTATGAAACTACATGCGAACAGGAATGTTAAAAAAATGCGCATTTATCATAAAAAACGATTTTGTCATTCGAATTTGCATGGGGATCCCAGATTGTACTTAGCGGCAGAGCTGGAATTGCTACTAAGTTTATGTCCGTCCATGATGTGAAATAGTGCCACCTCAAGAAATGACCTCTAACTTGACCTGCCTGAACAAATAAAACAATAATGGATGGCGTAGATACGTACATGGCGCTATATGCTCGACGATGTGCAATCCATGCCTTTGGATTTTATTCGGTATTAATTTAGATATTTTTTTGTAGATAATGGTGATCGAGAATATTTTTTCCAGGAAAGAGGAGGAGGATCATAATCGTCATCAATCGTCAGCGTCCCTACAATGATGATGACACCATCACCACCACCACCAACACCATCACCATCATCATCATCATCATCAGCATTCATTCATCATCATCATAATCATCATCATCATCATCATCATAATCATTCTCATTCATGCTATCATCATGTTACGATCTTTCAAAGTGTTAATATGGCAATGAGTGTTTTGAAATGTGTTAAAGGTCCATGGCCGATCGCTAATAGCCTCGTCCCCATAAGCCCCAGATTTACGGAAGTGTTCGGTCATGTTGTGGGTAACAGAAGAAAGCTATTATTTTCTCGTTTACCTGTGAAATCTTAAGCCCAGTTTACCCGCGGGCCAAATTACCTTGAAACAAGCTGTGACAACAGACCTCCCATGAGCACCTTGCAACAGATTTGCCTCCGTGTTGTAGATGGGATGTTGCAATGAAATCCACATCCTGTGCTACCATGCAAATTTTTTAGACACGTTCTATTTTCAAGGACGCCTGCAATACCACCCCTGTTAGAGATCCAGTGACCCTTCTTTAAACCAATCAGGATTTCAGGTGGCCTCATCAACATCCGTGAGTAGGGCAATGGAATATGGGCAATTGTAGGGATTCAAACTCATTTCATTCTCTTGTCTTGGGTTTAATAAACTTATGATACAAAAGGACCAACAAACTCAAATCGCACTGAAGTTTTTGGATTAGTTGAGAAAAAGAAAGTGCACAGTTCTTTGGAATGTTTGATAACAAGAACTGTGTTGCTGTGGTAAGGTTTGAATCCTTGGTAAATCCATAAGTAGAACTAGGAAATTTTCCTGAAGACATGAGTTTAATTAAATAGAGACTTAGTTGTTTACTTGTGATAAAATCTTAAAGTATAAATCTCATTAACTTTATACATTAGTAATAGTGTTGTTCTATTTTCACTGCTGTAGGCCTATATTTAAGCATTAATATTTGTTTAAGTTTCTTGTTTTATCTCAAAGGACTTTAATCAATCATGCCAATTGGTTAGTAACTATAGCACTGTGCACAGTAAAATTTGGGATAATATGAAATGGATGAGGCCTAACATAAACTTTAGTTAGGCCTACTGTATAAAAAGTTTTCCTTGATGAGAATAGGTGTAGACCATATAAGGGATACCAAAATAGTTATATTAGTATATCTCTCATACAGCAAACTGAAAAGTAGTTCTACAGTAAATGTGTATTTATTTTAAACTTTTTAAACATGTTAACTTGGTGAATGACACCACTTCCGTACTTTTTCTCTATTCATTTAAATACCTTATAATAAGGTTGTCCTTTATAGGGAATAAAAAGACGAACACATTGAAATTTGAGGTGTAACACTATAAAGCTTGTATAATTTATGGAAAGTGTAAATATTAAAATTATCAAATTCCTTCCTTTTTAATAATTTTCAACACCTCTTCTGTACCCTACTTTTTTCTTATGCTACTCTAACCATTTAAATCAATAATAATAGTAAAAAGTAAAGAATATGACCATGAGTAATAGATGAACCAGGACACTGATGGGGGGTGTAGTATTCTTACTTACAACAAAAAGTCTTTGAATTTGAAAATTGACCTAACAGTTACAAGAGTAGCCCCAAACCACACATCCACGAACACCCCATGTTCAAGGAGCTGTGTTGCAAGCCAAATGTGGCATCATGTAGATTGAGGAATTGCATTGTGCATCTGGTCATAGCCCCCAACGTAGGTCAAATTGATAGGCCTTGGCGATGGCTGGTGCTCGTGTAGAAAAGGGCTTTTAGAGTCAAAGGATGTTGGTTTGGAATTATGAGCAAAAATGGGACCCTTTTGGTCCGCACCCATATTAATTTTTCACAGTTCTCTATGGGGCTTACCAATTCACGTTTTTGGCTCCCGCATCAAAACGGATTGAATATCGGCACAAAAACGTTGCAGATGGGGTTTTGGGTGAAGTCAATTCTATTAAGATGAAAACTCATATCCTTAAATCGGCCATCCCCTTTAACTTCTAATCACATTTTTCAATGCATGAATAATTATACTACCTAGGAGAACTTGCATTTCCGTTTCCTCATTAGTATTGTTCTTTATATATTCCGTGTAGTCTAACAAAGATTATAATATTCATGTATACTAATTTATAATGCAATTTGAATGATGCAAAATAGAGTACACTGGATCATTGCAAAATCCAGATCAAGTCAAATGTTATTGCATAATATTTTTCAGTCACACTGTCTGTAATAACACATAGTACTGAATGCATTCTTAAAATTTAATAAATACATGGCGTTTTTATACTATCCATTCTTTTTTTATTTCAGACTAGCGCAGTGCCTATTGTTGAAAAACTGTTCCGTTATGACCAAAGATTAGACCCTAACAACACGCCCAAATGCTCTGATTACAAGTACGGTTCGTAACGGATTAATTTCCAAATTGGGTTACATATCTGTATCAGCCAGGAATGAACACATTATTAAAAGATATACAATGAGACATTACATTTAACAGTAGTAAGTTTGCCATATGTACATTACTGGCTGCCTGTACCATTCCTGTTGACGATTTATATAGTTTCGCTTCCCAGTGGGAGATGAATTCTCAGTGGAATAGCCAAGAATCCCAAATGTAGATGTCGCCATTGGTTTTAACACGTAAGCGAAATTTCTGATTTTTTATAATCGTCGTACATAAGATACATGAGTCAAACGCTGTTTTGACAAAATCAGTGTTACATTTTGGCAATAGTTAAACTTTTTTGATGCAATTGAAGTAGGCGGTTTTCATTTATAATCACAAGTGTAAGATTACCTAATATCAGACATCATTTGCATACTATTCTGAAGTTCGCTGCACGTTACGGTCAAAGTTTTTTTTTTTTTTTTTTTTTTATGTGACGTATGTCTGACCTCAGCTTCACTAATTCAAAATGCTTTCGTCATCGTGGATTCATATGTCCGGGTGTTTGACCTCAAACTGAGTTTGTTTGGTTCAGACATAACAGATAATGAGATGTGTCAGTAATGTCTGAATAGGAGCTAGAATTTTTTTTTAAAATAGTTTACAAATTAAAGTGTTGTTCCTGTACCTTATTTTCTAATAATTTATTGTTTCATTACTTTTTGATTTTAATTTCAGCATTGGGCGGGCAATTTCATGCTGAGTTTGATGCCTTAATAACATCCAACATGGTACCACAATATAGGGAGGTTGTACGGAAGGTAGGTGTCTTATTTAGACCCAAACAAAGTCTGATAAACTTTATGTTTTGCAAACGAAACGTTTGTTCTAAACGAATATCCAGAATTGTAATCCTGTGACAATATGACTTCTCGTTCTCATATCTTTCGACATGTTCCAAGTAAAGCCAATTTTGGGGGGTTGCCAACTTCGGCGAATGAAAAATGTAATCAATCCAAGATGTCAATGATATTCAATTCATGCTATTAAAATATAACCAAATTATGGGAAGATAACCATTGATTAGTTTGTTTAAAGTTAAAGCATAAAATTAAGAGTAAACTTAAGTTAGTAATAATTTACCTTTAAGTACAAAAACAAAAGAAAGAGAAGTGGCAAAGAACTTGATGAAAAATGCATTTTTACCTATACGGTCGGGCCAATTTAAATCTGGGACCGCCGAGTTTAACTACTCCTCTAAAAACATTTTCATTTTAGAAATTTGGAGACCGCTTGCAAATCGCATACGACAATGGGCTTCCGAAGGTAAAAGGATACACTTAGTGGCTGGACCTGCTTATGATAGAAACAGGGACTCCATGAAGGATAGTTACTTCGATATCGGGGGCAGGTAAGTTTTAGGGGGTTCGATGCATTTTGGGTTTGAGTGGATATATGATATGCCTGTTTTAAGAAAAACTACTATCAATGACTATTAAAACACAATCCTATGTGAGGCAGAATTTATTTGAAATTACCTTTAATTTGAAAAATAGCTCGTCCTCGAAGAGGATGTTCAACATCAATATCAATATGACATCAATTGGTGTTAACAGAACATTGGTATTTAACAAGACACACATAGGTGTTATTTAAGAAATAAAGGGTGATGCACTATCATTTATGGGTAAGTAATGTGTCCGAGGTCGGAAAAACTAAATAATGGGCGAGGCGCAGCCGAGCCCATTAAAAGTTTTTCCGGTCGAGGATACATTATGAGCGCATAGGTGATACTGCAAACCCTTTATTTCTATTCTATTACCTCAAAAAGCTTGATTTAATAAGAAAATACATTGGTGATCCATCATTGTAGAATAATGGGCAGTAAACTGACCAACCAGAATGCTGCATTTTCAATAATAGGCAGTAGAGGTAATATAATAATTAATATATCATGTAGCCATGATCCGCCCGGTTGAGAAACGACTTGACCTTTCATGGTTAATGATTCTAAGTCGAAATGCTAGCAAGAGTTTCTTCTATCCATACCCAGAAACCCACCCACCAACCCATCCACCCACCCAACCCACCCACCCATCCATCCATCCATCAATCCATCCGTCCGTCCGTCCGTCCGTCCGTCCACCCCCATCCAGCAAAGACGTCACCACATTTTTTTCTTAAAAGTTCACAGGCCTACCTGCTTTTATCTGCTTTAACGTGTGTTTCTCTGATTCCATACGACAGCAATTACTGGGTAGGAGATACTCCCGTTCCAACACATTACTTCCCAGTTGCAACCCGATGTCAAATCGAGGAGACATCATTGAGAGACTGCAATTACTACGATATTTCAACAATGGCCTAGGCATATCCCACATACAATAACATTCCACGTGCTTTTAAGTAAAGTGTTTCAAGTACATCATATGGTTCAACACAATGACATAGATTCTTACTTGGTATTCGGCCACAATCTTAAAAGTGAAAACAACGGCAATTTGAAATATGTTTCAATATAATCAAACATAGGCTGATTGTTATTGGCACAAATTTATTACAAATTTCACAGTTTAGTACCGTGAAAATATTTTTAAACTTAATTCTTTCCAGATGAGATATATATATATTTGACAATAACATTATCGTAAATAAATCATGGCTTTCACATTTTAAAGGACACCTGATATGTGAATCTCTCGGTCCACCTTTAATAAATTCAACATACGCCAGTCTCATGGCGGGAAATTCAGTGGCCTTAGAACATTCACAGTTGGTGCAACAATTATAACGACTTCAAGGTAAGCCGGAATACGGTGGTTGTGAAGCAGGAAGACATGGCGGGCGGCGGGAGCCCAGAACGTTGATGATTATCTCACCACCCGAGCCACACGCGGGATGGAGAAACATTACGGGACGTGATCGTTTACAGACCACAGACGGGAGGAATGGACTCTGAAACCAACTGCCAAGCCTGCGAGTTAAGTCACATTATTCGTACAACTCATGTAGGTGGTTGGTGAAGTTAATAATTTTAAAAATATTTTAAAAGAGAAGATATTGAAAAGATATAATTATATTAAAAAAAAAAAAAAAAAACATGTAAAATTAGGAATGGGTATAGAAAGCCCAAAGGCGTACAACGCAACCAACTTCAACATATGCCGTGAACCAAAATGGACATAATGATGAAGGACCCTTACTGAAATCACTTCGACGAGGTTGAAAACAATTTTATAATGTTTACATTCTGTAAAAACAGTAAAAACAGGAAAAGTTCAAGGGGGGGGACAGTTTGTGGCAATTTCTTTGCTGGAACAAGGAGGCTGACAGTACTGTCCAGCATTTAACCAACTTGAAAAGCAATGTTTTATCAGCTCACAGACCCATTGCTATTGTATAATTGGCTAACCCGGCTAATCTTATCTTTCACTTGCCAGATCATATCTTAGACAAGCCTGATAAAGTACAAGCCTGAATCCCGTCAACTCTAAATGGTTTTCAAACCGGGAAGTGAGTGCAGTAAGGCCTTTGTTCATTTTTCAATTTTTTATGACCATTATGTTCGCCTGTAACATAGATACTCGATACTGAGCTCTAACATCCCTTAACTGCATTTTTTCCACTTTTCAAAATCACTAGAGGATCCTTGTTTTTAGGGCCAAATTGCCCCTAGAATCTAACAAGAAAAATACGCTACCTCCCTTTTTCCGGTCGCCTGAACTTTGTTCGGCAGAGACTTAGTAACTACTTTTCTGTCTTTCTGTCCTGTCTTCTGTCCGTCTGTCTGTCTGTCGGTCATGCGGTCTGTCTGCCTGACGTCGGTGTTCACGGCCTTGTGTACGATTTATCTGGGTCGTCATAGTCTATAATGATTAACTTGGTGGAAAAGAAGCAGGTCCACGAGTTCTCGACCTGTAGATTTTGGGCGTAAATAGCTAATTAAGTATCTAATTTGTCATAATTAACGAAAATTTTGCCCCGCAAGACTTGTGGACAGTTTCCTGGAGTTCCGTAAGGCGTATCATGATGTAAATTGGTGACGGGATCGGGCTGGAGAATTCTCTAACTGATTAGCTTTTGGGGGCTATTTTCGTGGCAAATTAATATGCAAATGAGCTAATTAATATCAAAAATATTTTTTTTTAATTGCTATAAGTTTGAAACGGTACATTGGATACGGAAATTCCTCTTCACTGCATTAAAGCCTATCATGGTTCGCATCTTTATCCCATTTGTCGTGTGTGATACAAGGTCTTAGGTATCGTCAAATGAAGCTATTAAATATGCGTATTCGTATCTCTGAAACCCGTACATCGGAGTAGGCAAATTCCGTTCGCGCAATGAAAAATACTATGCGCATGCTCTTTTGGGTGAATCATAATTGGGTCAAAGTGCATGTCCGATTATGGGGCATTTTTTGATACAATGGATCTAATTAAATATGCAAATTGCTGTATCACTGAATGGACATTGATATCAAAATTCCTTTTGCTACATGAGACTTCTATGCCGTACATCTTTTGTAATAATCACATTGCGGTCACATGCAAGTGGGATCAATTAAAGGAAGGGGCATTGTTTGAATGCAATTGATCATTAAATATGCGGAATTGCTGTATCGCTTAAATGGTCATTGGATATGCAAAATTCCTTCGCTCCATGAACTACTATCTGTACCATCTTTTGGTGAATATATTGTGGTCCAAAATGCATGTGGGCCACTTAGGGGCATTGTTTGATTATTTTTAAAATTGCACTATATTCTAAAAATGCTTGTCCATTTCAACCAATTTTTCTCAGGTGTCAATGGGGTTAGTGTGAAATACTAAACCTTCAAAAGATTTGATAGGAGTTTTTTTTACCTTATTATAATTAGTCAGTCATGTGTTTTTTTGGAATTATTGGCTGTGTGTGCTGTGGGTACAAAACAGGTGTCCAAAACAGAAACTTATCAAAAAAGGTGGTACAACCACAACAAATGTATTAACATCATTATATATAGCTGATTCAGTGGGCCATGTTTCAGTGAAAGTTTTTCTGACTTCTGTCAATCTTATGGTGCCAGCCATGTTTACAATTCTTTGAAATGTGAACATACGCAAAATTGTGCCTTTCACCGCTTTCTGGACCCCGTAGGCGACTCAATTTAAAATGTGGTCACAGGATTTTTAAAAATAGTGTTTTGCCAATTGAATAAATTTTCAATTTTTACTAAATTTTATGAATTTTAAGGGATTTTTGCATGACTTTTCATGATAATATTCTCCAATGGAGTTGTGGCCCTGGTGGGTGGTGTCAAATGAAGAGAGGAAAAAAGAATACTATCAATGCAAACCCGGGGGTGCTACTCCTACCATCTCTTGGTTATGATTATGTTGGGGACAATTCAAGATTAATCTCTCCCAAGGAAAGATGTTGTGACCTCTATGGTGGTATCAAATAAGATGAGAATATAGAATACTATAAATGCAAACCCGGGGGTGCTACTTCCTAAACATCTCTTACTTGTGCTCATTTTGGGGGACTTTTCAAGATTAATATCTCCACGATGGAAAATGTTGTACCCCTAGGGTGGTGTCAAATGACAGAGTGAGAGGTATAGGAATACTATCAAACTTGCACACCCGGGGGTGCTACTCTAAACATCTTAGTTATGCTCTTGTTGGGACTTCTCATGATTAAAGATCGCCACAGTGGAAAAGTTGTTACCCCTGGTGGTGGTCAAATGAAAAGCAGGACGTACAGATACTGTAAATGCAAAACCAGGGGTGCTACTCCTAACATCCTCTGACTTATCTCGTGGGGGGGGGGGGGTTCACTTGCAAGATGAATATTTCCACGATGGAAAATGTTGTGACCCCTAGGTGGTGTCAAATGAATAGTGGGAAGTCAAACTAGTTAAGAATTGGAGTTATCTGGTTGCACACTTTTTTTGGGGACACCTGGACTCGCCAGTTGCCCTCTGGTGTGCTGCTTTTTTGTCTTAGCAATTAAGCGCGAAGCAGGCGAGACCTGTGGTTCGAGAACCGCCTTGTTGTGGTGATCGTCAGGTTTTAGTCATTTTCCTCTATGGACGTCAAGGGGATATACTTAGTGAAACTTCGATTCAGGCAATCAGCCCCTAATCTAACAAGATAAATAACGCTACGACCTCACTTTTTTTTTGCGGTGGATCGTCAGGTTGGTAGTTCATTTGCGTCCTAGGGACGTTAGGGATATATTAGTGAGAACGTCAATTCAGGCAATCAAGACCCCTAGATCAACAATATAAATACGCTACCCCCCTACCCAACTCCTCCCTTTTTTTTGGCGGTGATCAACATCAGTTTGGTAGTCATTTCCTCTATGGACGTTAGAGATATTTAATGAGAAACCGGGCAAGTCGGTACTCAAAAGCCCCTAATCTACAAGCTAAATCACGCTACCGCAACCTCCCTTTTTTGCGGTGATCGTCAGATTTTGGTAGCTCATTTCCTCCCGTCTAGGACGTTGGGATCTAACTTTATTAAACCGTCAATTCGGCAATCAAGCCCCTAATCTAACAAGATAAATAACTCTACCAACCCCTTTTTTTTTTTTTTTGGCCGGTGTCGTCCAGTTTGGTAGTCATTTCCGTCTAGGGACGTTACGGGATTATACATATGAGAACTCAATTCAGGCATCAAGCCCCTAGATCACAGAAAAAACGCTACCACCTCCCGTTTTTTCGGTGATCGTCAGGTTGGTAGTCATTTATTTTCCGAAAAGGACGTTAGGGAATATTATTTTGTTGGCATAGAATTATCTGTACCTAAAAAAAGAATATCGGCAGGATCTGTGTTGGCAATTTTCCTCTCTTTTTGATTATCTCGAAATCTCTTTCAGTTCTGGGGCATTTTTCAACTCTTCGAAATGCAGAGCGCTAGAGGCTGTGGTTGGGCCACAGCTGTATGACCTAAGTAATTCAGTCATCTGTCGGTGGAAGATCGATATTGTTACAAAGCGTTAAACACTTGTAGTGCAAGAGTTATGAAATTGGTAAGCTCAGTTAATTATGCCAACAATCTTCGCGGTCTAGCCACAGATACAGGGTGTGCAAACAAAGGCTATAGGGGGACCTATGTGGCAAATACAAAATTTGTATATGTGTCATAAATCATTCATTTAGGAGTAGGCCCCATGAAAGTTACATTTGCGAAAAGCTGCTGATACAAAACTTTAAAAAGTAGCGAAATTTGAAAACAATAATTATTTTCAAAATAGTCGCCAAAACTTAGTGTATCAACATTTTTTTCGGTACCAATATATAATCTATCTTGGACTGGCACTCCACCAAAAAAACATCGTTGATTTTATCGTCTAGGAGAATGTATCTGGTATGGTTTCATAATTTCTATTTTAGCCGGAAATATTCGATTTAGGCTAAATTTGTCTAATCCAAAAAGACAGCGGTCCCCGAATGGCATGTTAGTAGAGTATCTACGGAGGGTATCCGTGGTCCCAACCCAGGAACTCTACCAAACCAACCTTTTTAGCTTTGTTTTATTGGTCTATCAACACTTTGAGATGGTACAAAATTAAATTTCCCGGCACTCTTGGGATATTCAAACGATGGCGTCCAAAAATGGCAGCCAAAGATTAGTGCAAAATAATGAAAATGGGTGGTATTAATATCAAAACATGTAATAAAGTCACAAAATAAGGTTAGCATATAAGCTGCCTGTCATTGGATCTAAATTTAGTATATTTGAAGTTTTTGCCATATCTAAAAATCCAAGATGGCTCAAAATGGCCGCCATAAAAATTACAAATATTAAAAAAATCAAAAAACTAAAAAATTAAAAAAAAAAACAAGTAATAAATTCACTTTAAAATTAGTTAAGCTGTAGTACTGGTTAGTGTCTTTCAATTCTAGTATTTGAAGTTTCTGCCATGTTAAAAATCCAAGGATGGCGCCCACAATGCCGCAAAATAGGCAAATTAACAGAAAAATCGGGGTGGGTAGTAATATCAAACAAGTAATCATTCATAAACTAAATGTCTGAAATATAGCTGCATGGTCATTGGCATTAAATTTAGTATTTGAGTTTTTGCCATCATCGATTAAAAATCAAGATGGTGGCCAACATGGCCGCAAAAATGGCCGCAAAAATAGGCAAAATTAAAGGAAAATGGTAGTTAATATCAACATGTAAAAAAATGGTCAAATTAATATTTAAATATAGTTCCTGGGCATTGGCATGTAATTTCTAGTATTTTTAACTTTTTTACCATATAAAAATCCAAGATGGCACCCAAAAATGGCCACCAAAATAGGACAAAATTAAAGAAAATAGGGTATTTAACATCAAAACAAGTACAATTCATCAAATAATGTTGAAATGCTAGCTGCCTGATGGTCATTGGATTGAAATTTTAGTATTTGAAGTTGTTGCCATATCTAAAAAAATCCAAGATGGTGGCCAAAATGGCCGCCCCAAAATGCCGCAAAAAATAGGCAAAAATTAAAGAAAAATTTGGGTATTTTATATCAAAACATGTAAAAAAATGGTCTAAATTAATATTTAAATATTTTTACTTTTTTTATTATTTTTATGTTTTTTAGTATTTTAATTTTTTACCATATAAAAAAATCAAGTGGCACCAAAATGGCCACCAAAATAGGCAAAATTAAAGAAAATGAGGTATTTAATTTCAACAAAAATTGATAATTTGATCTAGTTGACTGATCATGGCATGTATTTTAGTATTTGCTTTTTCGAAATATCTAAAATGCAAAAATGGTGCCCAAAATAAGTAGGTAACATTGTACAAAATGTACAAAACATCAGTATCAAAATGTGGTAAATTGGTAAAAAACACATTAATTTACAAGTACTTAGAATCCTCAGGAAGTCCAGGAAAGTTTGCCGTGTGGTGGAGCCTTTCAGATTTGTTATTCAAACTATGCCAAATCCCATTTGGCACTTCCCAGACAACCCCTAGTTTAGGGAGGTGTCAATGATTGCAGCCAGTACAGGGAGGGTCAAAACCAACGGTCCCGACGTGGCCAGGATTTGCCACAGTGGGCAGAGATGATCCATAGCAAAAAATCCAGCAGCACGCACAGTTGTGCTAGGTTTGGAGACTGGTGGCTAGCATGCTGATAGGCATGGTTCCTTGTGTAGGCTTCGATACATGAGGCGAATTCAAATTCACCTTCTCAGTCTATACGCCCAAGTGTCATCCTTTTCATTCTCCCCAAATCTTGGTTCTTCCGAAGTTCGTTTTAGACCTCAAATGGTGGATGCATCCGTCCAACTTACTTTTGGATAATGCTTTCCCATTCAGGAACCCTCATGACCTGGACAACAGATGCGTCCAAGCTCGGATGGGCATATCTTTCAGACTGACATGTCGGCAGGTGGAACCACCCAGGCAATCCAGAACATCAAACAGCTGAGGAACTTTGGGACCGGGATTCTGGGGGACACTTCGTGGGACTAAGACACCCATATTCACAAGCCAACACCCTTAGTCCGCTCCTGAAAAAACAGAAACAGTTATATCCTACCTGAACGAGGGCGGAACACGGAGACGGAGGCTGTTGGGAAATGCTTCCACTTGCTGCTATGGTGCAAGAACGGTGGCATAAATGCAGGTGCAGTACCTCATTTGATTGGACAATGTTCTAGTTCCTATCATACTTATAGGCCCTAATGTCGGGGGGTCATAATCACATGTGGATCAGTTCGCGTCTAGTTTGAACAACATAACTTCCAACATACTTTACATGGGAGGTGGTATAAAGGCAGTAGGACGGTTACGCAATGTGAGGCGGATTGGTCAAACATAATAGGTTACGATTCAGCAAGGTGGTATGATCCCGAGGTACTTGAAAAAGTGTGTCCCAGTCAAACAACATTATCTGGTGTGCTGCTTGTGGCGCCTAAGTGACCAAGCTGGCAGCAGGATTTTCCTCGACATGGACAGTCTGCTATCGGTGTGGTGCTGAAAAACACCTAGGCCGTATAACAGTTGGGGTCTCTTTCTAAAGATCGCCCAGGGTCTCTATAAGACCGCACAGGTGTTTAGAACTGTCATTTCCGCTGTCACCATGGCTTCATGAGGATGGTATGACAGTTTCTTTGAGTGGTGGCCCGCTCGCACCATAAAGGAGTTTGAGGAGAGGAATCCAGGTTTTTGTGGTTGTGTCCACAATGGTTCCCTATCCTACTGCTCAAACAATTGCCTCAGAGGACTTTAAACCCTTGTCGTAAGCTCAATACCTTGGACATGGCCAAGATGAAGGTTTTTGTGGACGGTGGCCAGTGGTCCCAGGTGTCAGAGGGTCAAGCCCTTATATTGAAGCGGCCCACCTGTGTTACAGAAGACCCGTTGTTTACATCTTGCCCCGGGTAGGTTTTTAGCGACAAAATTCAAACCTTATCTATTTCCCTCAAACCAGTTTTTTTCTCCCAGTCTTGATCAGCGGTCAGGAAAGCTGAGAAGTCAGTGTCTGGTGAGATAGGGCTTTACATCGTAACGTAAACATGTGCGGAACAATCAGAGACATCAAGCCGTATTCAAAACGTCAGAGAAGCCCTTTGGACATGTTGTACATGGCACCTTAAGCCGCTGGATCACAATAATCCGAATTGCGCAAAATGTCAAGATCGGATGACTATTCCCCATGTCTTCTGATAACCATTTCCCATCCACTTTTGGGTGCTCTCGTCTGGGGCTTTATTGTTGACATTCTGGATCTGCCGGTTGATCGATCAACAATTCCAAAACGTGTACCCGAAAGATGGTAGGGGCAGGTTGGGCAGATGGATATTGTGGCCCTCTCTGACAGGTCAAAGGGTAAAATCTGGACACCAGTAGTGTGAGTAGAAGCCTCTTTTTCTTTGTTGCAAATAAAGTAGTTAGCTTCGGGTTGTGGTGAGCGAGGCTTTTAAGGATTCACAGAAATACCTGTATACCTTCCTGGGCTTTGATCCACCGCCTGACTTTCATCAGTGGCGATTCTGGGCAGAAATAGGTCGAGGGAGGTAGGGGTAGGGGTAGGTAGATAGAGTAGGTGTACACTTTGAGATCATACCTATCTTTGCAGCCTTTATGGGTGTTGGCTTGGAAACGTTTTCAGTTTTCAGATATGGGCAAATAAAATACTTAGAAATTAAATGCCAATGACCAACAGTCTTATCTAAATGTGAATTTACCAATTTTTAATGTTTGATATTAAAATACTCAAGTTCTTGGATTTTACATTATGGCAAAAAATCCAAATTACTGAATTTAAATGACAATGACAGGGGCAACTGTTTCTAATATGTATTTACCATTGTTAAATGCTGATATCTAAATACCCAATTTCTGTAATTTTGCCATTTTGGCGGCCATTTGGGGCACCATCTTGGATTTTAAGACATGGCAAAAACTTCAAAATACAGGAATAAAAATTGCAATAACCGGGTAGCTATATCTTAACATTCATTTTTGAATTTATTACTGTTGAGTTCAAAGACCTGATTTTTAATTTTTGCCTAGTCTGGCGGCCTTTTGGGCGCCATCTTGGATCTTTTAACATATGGAAAAAAATCCATTATACTAGAATTTTAAAATGACAATGACCAGGCAACTGTTTCTTAAATATGTATATTTACCAATTTGTTACATTTGTGATATTAACTACCCAATTTCTCTTTAATTTTGCCTATTTTGGCGGTCTTTTGGGTGCCATCTTGGATTTTTTAGACATGGCAAAAAATTTCAAATATAGAATTAACTGACAATAACCAGGTAGCTATATCTAAACATTATGTTATGAATTTATACTTGTGTGATGTTAAATACCTGATTTCTTAGCTTTTGGCCTATATGGCGCCAGTGTGGGCAGCCACTGGATTTTTCTAGATATTGGTAACAACTTCAATACAAGACTTAAATGCCAAGGTCCAGTAGGGTTAGTATATTCGAACATAATTTTATGGAAGTTCTTACTGTGTGATATTAAATACCGATTTTCTGTATTTTGCCGAATTTGGCAGCCATTTGGCCGCCCATCTTGAATCTCGCCAGAGTTGCGGGAAAAATTTATTTTGTTAACATCTAAAAGGGTTATAGGACCATAAAAACGAAGTAAAAAAAGTTGGTTTGGTAGAGTCCTGGGGGGGTCAGCAGATACCTTCCGTAGATACTCGCCCTGTGTTGTCTGCCCGTCGCGGTTTGGATGGGGACAAAGGTCACAGGGGTCACCAAGTACGTGGGCGCCAAAAGGTGGGGGCATTACCAAGGGCCAAACGCTTTACCTGGATCCAAGGTTAAAAATTGCGTATGTATCTGCAGTGGGTAGTGATTTTTTAACGGTTAACATTCGGGATTTGGGTAATATTTATACAGACAGATACACAGACACACTAACAATACCTAATAGCAATCCCGGGAGCAATCCTATATGCTGCTTGTTCACAGACAAAAACAAAATCGCTAAAACTGCGACTGAAGCTGGATGAAAGTATTTACCGCCCCGGTGTAGAAGTAACCATGTCCGGCGTACTATGTCGGGGAACAATGGTGGAACACCTAGGGCAATCGATTCAGTGACTCTTTTACGAACTAAGTTTAGTTTCACGCTTATCCGTTATGTCTATGGAGCCACCGGACTATTGGCTCCACCGGGAACTAGGTTGACTTTCACACCGGTTTACCGCGTAGGATCTCTTTGCATAAATCGAAATGAGACTGGAATAGTGAAAAAGAAGGACACCGGTATGTGGAGGCATTTTTCCTCTAGATATAAAAACAATGTCCAACGTGTATTATTCCAACGACCGGTTGTGAAAGCAGATAGTCGGTGGGAGCCATAGTCGGGGCTACATAGACGATTAACGGAATAAAGGTTGAAACTAATGTTGCGTAAGGAGTCAACTGAAATCGATTTGCTGCACTATTGTTCTTCTCACATTGTTCCCGGAATGAGTAGCCGGACCATGGTTATTTTACACGGAACTATAGGGACGATATACTTTGTACAGATAGTCTTATGAAATTCGAATGGCCAAATATATCGGATTGATCCCCCACGAAGATTCTACCCACTGTGTTCTACTCACCATGTCACGCTCACCGCATTCCTTCACATTACAGTCTGTTATACAGGCTGAGACGTTCGTGATGTAGTTCGTTGTAAATTGGGTGAGCAAGAGGTGATGAATTCACGTGAGAAGGTTCGTTGTATGTGAGACTTCATTCAATAAAGTCACAAAATTGTCTATTTGGTATATTCCCGTATACGATTTGCAGTCTAAATGCCAAAAACTCTATTTCAACTGATTAAAAAACATTAAAACATAACCTTGTATGATTGTTATTTTACAATGGCGGAGCTGAGGTGGAAACTATGCATTAGGATAAGCCCCTGAAATATCCCTTACGTCCCTAGAGGAAAAATCTGACGATCACCGCCAAAAAAAGGGAGGTTGCGTTTTTTCTGGTTACGAGGGGTGATTGATAAGTTCTACGCCTAAGGTAGAAAGAGTATTGCACAAAGTTCAAATTTCCACATCTACAGTTTCATTCTTCAAATGCAAATTCCAGAAGTTTCATGGGTATATCTGTTCTATTTTTAACTTGCAGTTATCAAACATTTACGAGTTTTGCCGGAACAATTGAAACAATTACGCGAGAAATAGAAAGTTGAGGAGAGGGAAAGCTGACATCGGGGTGCTCTGCCCATCATCATGCTAGGCAATGCCGCAGGCCATAAGTCTATGGTGGCCATGACTGCAATCCATTAGTGTGGCATCAATCTGGTAGAACTTCCAGCCTATTCACCCGAATTTGGACGTCTGCACTACTATCTTTCTCAGATGAAATAGGAACTCCTCAACCTTTTAAATTTTCTCGGTTAAATGGCTTTCAATAGGTCCGGCCAAACCTCTCAATGTTGATTACGGAAAGTTAAAAAAATAGAACAGATATTAAACATGAATGAAACTTCTGGAATTTTCATTGAAGAATGAAAATATAGACGGTTTTGGAAATTTGAACTTTGTAGCATCTCCCTTTCTCCCTTAGGCTTAGACCTATCAATCACCCCTCGTAGATCGCAATTCCCCTAAAACAAAGGCAGGGACCCGCTCCGTGATTCTCAAAGGACGTCAAGGATATATATATATTTTTTAAATTTATAAATGCCAAACAAAACATTCAAATAGTTTCCCTGTTAAAGATTTAAAAGTTTCTAAACATTTAATAATACTGGTTTTCGCCGAACTAGAAAATAGTTACAATTAAAATCATCTTGAACCAACTTCACATGTATAAAACAATTTCATTTAATATAATTATTTCAATTAGGAGTCCATGAGAGACCGTGCAACAGCTTCATTAACTTCTTCGTATTCTTTACTTCATTTTCCGGTGTCATGGAATCTGTTGATGCTTTTTTTTCCCTCTCATGAAGTGAAGCTGCAGCAATCAACTTCATCTTCATCTATTATGAAATAATACCAGTAACGCCCACCTACGAATTACTACGGCGGTACCTAAGACCCTAATCGTGCGAAATTTTTCCAAGCTGCACAACATTCATAAGTTTTGCACAAAATTAACCAAAGTAAATTTACCAAGAGTTTGCGAAAAGTAGCACGAAAAAAAATTTTAAATGCGGTTCTCGAACCACCAGTATTTTAAATTTACGACCATTGTCATGGCCGGGAATATGCAGTGACCATAGAATATTCCAAATTAGCTTCATCGACAACATGTGTACATAGAAGCCCTAAGCTCCACTTGAGTCCATCCTACCATCAATTATAAACCGTAAATAATTATGAATTCTTTTGCATAAAACTTGCTCAAAATTATTATTTGATTTTTTTAATAATTCTGATTAATGCATACAAATTCCTATATATTTTTATCATATAGTGTTTAAATGTTTTCTGTACACTATCGGTGGCTTCCACTATTTTTGACATCAGCAAACTAGAAACTGTCGTTGACCGAAGTATTAAATTTATGCTTAATAAGCTATAACGTAAAGTACGTTCATCTCACCTTTCATGTAACTTAAGATTTTTTTCCAATGTGCATATTGCAAAATATCCTAACAAAAAATATTTATTGTCTTTTATATCCATTAGGAATTTGTTGAGAAATTACTTGTCATACCGGTTTACTGAAATTGTGTTTAGTGATCAATATTTCATTTATAATTTATACCAAATACATTTCATAATTTTCAATCTGAATTGGTTTTACAATTATGTAATATTCTTGTTTGATTGACCCTTGAATTATTTATGAGATACTATTTATAGATTTAAATTGGACATCATTGTAAATAGTTGTCAAACAAATAACTTAACGTTGCTGCAACTTGCCAGTGTTCATTATTTAGTTTCAAAATGCTGTTATCGGAACAAGTTTTGACAAAAAAAGTTATATATAGAAGTCGGGGAATTGGTGGTAATTCTCACGCCTAGAAAGCGAGAGTTCCGGGTTCGAGACCGTATTTTCGTTTTTTTTCGGTTCGTTGCTCACCAGTTTGTTTCTCGAGCTTCTATATAATATTTCCAAGTTATTTTTATTCCTTTCTCGGTTGTATCATGTGCTTGATCCTCGGTGAATGAATGAGTTTGGCTCGTCCTAGATTATGCTAGAATCATAATAATAATAATATATTTGAGTTACTGATTTAAAAGCATGATGTAATAGTACAGCATATAAGGCAGTCCATTTATATAAAAAAGTTCCAAGAAGTATTGACAATTGTGTAATAGAATTGGATCCCAAATTGGGGACTTACCGGCAGAAATGGAAATGCTACGTTATGTCCCCATGATAAATAGTCAACCTGAGAAAATAACCTCTAACTTGATTGCTCCGAACTATTAAAAAAACTAATGGATGAGCAGTAGACACGTAAATGGCGCTATTTCCCGGCTATTTCCATGGGAAGGCCGTTTCAGCAGCCGTTTTGGAAATTCTTCTCGGGGAATCCCACGATATTAATTATTCTAGTACAAAATTCCTCCGTTTGCGACAAATAGACACTTTCGAGCTACCATGTCCAGGTATAGTTTACTAGCCAGTTACCAATGCAAACCGTGTAAAAAAGCTCCATATTTTGAAAAAAAATTGGGGCGCCCTTCAAAAAAATGTGCTAATATGCTTTAATATTGGATCGAGGTCTTTCAAAATGCCCTTTTATATGTTACCATTCTGTCATTATTTTGTTGGATCTGTTCAAGGATTTTGTAAACTACAGTGTTTGCGACAAATATGATTACAGCTGGAGATTGATTTTAGTATTATCAGAGGTCAGTTACCACAAATGTTCAAAGTATGGTTCGCTTTGGACGATTTTTGGTTTAATAATTGAAGTGGTCTTCTTAACTAAAACATGGTGTGGCTTTCCTATATTATTTGCATATACATAATACTGAATTGCTTTCATATAAAGTATACCAATGTTAGGGCTAACATTTGCAGTTCTCGTGTTGTTAATTCTGGGCCGACGGACGTGGTGTTAATTTGGACAAATGAAAATGACCTGAAGAAGATTATGTTTAACGTAACCACTGCTTTCTCCGATAAATACAAATTAAATTTTAACTACAGCAAATCTAATGTTGTTGTGGTTGGTAAAAAGCTGAATGATAATTAATTTTGGAAACTTGAGATCATTTTATTATTATATCAGACCGCGTCCATATTGAAGATGTTTATCCGTAAGGCCAACTGATTACTTGAGGATGAAATGAAAAATCTTAAAACGAACTCACAACTCATAGTTTCAATTTTTCGTATTGGTTTAGATACAGTAACGATGAAGTGAAATATTTTCTCATGCTTGAAAACTTGTTTGTATAGTTGACATTTCATACAAATTATAAGAACTACATCATACGTGCATGGCAACACAGATCGGAGTGGCTCAGTTGCATACAATCCTTTCAAAAATATTCTCTTTTGCTAAAATGTAATTGTTGTAAATTTTATATGTTGCTTTTATTCTCCAGGGTACGAACCGTGCATTATGCTGGACAACACTAACTATTGATTTCACTTGTGTTTAGTATTTGTACGCTATTCTCTTCAGTGTCCATTAGCTAAACACGATTTTGGTTAATGCTTGTTTCAGCTTGGAATTGCCGAATAAAGTGATTTGTAGTGGGTTATTGTATTTTGAAAGTGTACATTGCTGTGTTACTTTGGATTATACGTTTGAACGTACAATCAGTTTGATGAGTGTCACTGTTATGAAAGTAGGGTCCTAGGCTAATAAACTAACTAAAAGGTTCTTAAATGAATACTATTACAGTCAGTTTAAAATGGGCAATTGGTGCTTCCAACATGTGTATCAAAAACCAGTGGTAGTTTCCTTACATTTGTCCAATACGAAACCGATTGCAAATTGCATTGGTGTGGAGAGTAAAGTTGCAATTCCTTATTTTCGAAGTTGTGTCCCAAACACTTCGGTTTTTAATTTTTAAAACACCGTTCACTATTTTACTACAGAATTGTCAGTATTAATTTACATGTGTACATTTTGTGAAATTTTCTCCGAAACTTGACCATCCAATTTTTAAAAATAGGTAGCTAATAGGTAAACAAGAAAACAAACTGTATTATTAGCTGTGTTGGAGTGACCAAAATTCCACTGCTTACAGAAAGACAAATTTAATACACTTTATTATAAACACAACATAGCCGCCTAAATCATTACCAATGACTGCACGAACGAACATATCCAAAATTGAAGAACAATACAAATATAGGCTCATTTTGTATCAATTTTGCAAGGTTGTGCACTGTTACAGTTATTTGCACGTTGCAAGTCCCACCTGTATGTTAAAACGTTTTTTACCGTCCGTTCTTAACAGTGTGGTTTACAATGAAACCGTTTTGAATATTTTTTAGGTTATATGCCGTTTTTAGATCCATCCACAAATTGCCCCTGCAGCTGTGGTCAGTTGGTACTAATCTATTTTTGGATAGAATTTAGACAAATAAGACTGGCTTTATGAAACTTAACGCCCTTTTTTCTTTTATTTGTTTTGCTACGATTAAGACGGTAACGTTTTGTGTTGAAGGGGGACACATGTTCAGAGAAAATAAAAAGAATATCAATCTTTGCTTTTTGTTCATTTTGACCTGTACTGGATCACTGAACAGTGAAGTGTTTGGTTTCTGCATAGAGCCCACTCAGTCATCTAATGATAAAGTTGAGAAAAGTCCATTTGCCTATAGGAAAAAAACAATTACCACTTATTCTTTGTTATGTGGTTAAACCACGAAGGAAATACCTTACCATATCTCTGGGACAGCAAAAAATTGACATGAGAAATATTGCAAGAGGTGAAAGCCAAATGTCATGAGAATTGGAGTTCAATTTCTTTATCTGATCCCATTTTCATGTTGGAAGGAATCCCGGTCCGTAATCTTCCTGCAGTACTAACTTTTGTTGACATTCGCAAAACTTTTGAGAGCACACACAGGGGGAAGATGTGAGCTGATGTGCAAAATCTCGACTGCCTATGGAATTCCCCGTAAGATATTTGCTGCTGTAGAGCGTATGTATCGCAGCACCTTTGCTAAGGTTAGCTCACCTGAAATAAGGGCAGATGTTCTTCAAAGAGATACCCTCGCTCCTTTCATCTTCATTGTAGTTCTATCATCCTAGCTTATACTACTGCCTCCGTCTAGCCATTCCTCCTGACAAGACCAGGGAACTTGGATTTACCATCAAACCAAGGCAATCAAAGAGAATTGAAAAGCAGACCATCGCAGATCTTGGCTTTGCTGATGACCTGGCCCTTCTTTCAGATACTACCATCAGCACAATAAAACGCTACTTGCACTAGAAATGAGAAACAGAGGCGAGAAGGGTGGACTAACTTAAAATCCATGCCAAGAAAAACAAATTAATGTCTCAACCAAATGACAACTACACTCAAAAACCAATGAATAATAGCATACTGCGGCCAGTCAATGACTGCAAAAACATGGTGCTTGGATAGCAACATGTAAGCAAGACATCTATGTACGAAAGGGACCCAATAATCAACATGCGCAAGCTGTCAACAAGCTTATTAAAATCACAAGAATCTTTTATACCTGTAGAAAAGGAAGGAATTGGCTCGGAAGAAAATGCTGTGAATGATTCTAAACTGAAAATGGAAACCAATGAATTGAATTAGTTATTCATTTGAACATTTAAATTTAAATTACGATAAATAGTGGTCCCAATATTTGGCAGAAAAAGAATTATCAAATCCAATTTAACAGCATGCCTAAATTCGAGAGATTTTTGAGGATCCCAAAATTAAGCTATAACCTACGACAGTCAAAATCCTACGATTATTTAACAAATATAGAACTCTTTACTTCAAACAATCTCGCCTAAACTACAACTCTCGTTTTAAACAAGATTGACGCAGCTTCGGTTGAAATCATAAGGACCGTGGTTACAGGGGCGGTTTGGATAATTGCGAGTTGCGAGTGCGAGTGGCGAGTTGCGAGTGCGAGTGGCGAGTTGCGAGTTACGAGTAGTGCAGAGTTCGAGTTGCGAGGTTGAGGTTCCTGAATGCGAGTTGCGAGTTGTGAGTTAAAATGTACGAGTAGTAGTTTGTCAGTGATTTTTGCGAGTTGATTTTGCGAGTTGTGTGAGGTGCGAGTTCCTGAATGCGAATTGCGAGTTTATTTTGCGAGTTGAAAAAAAATGTTGAAATGTGCGAGTTGACATGAGAGTTTGCGAGTTCCTAGTATGTGAGTTGCTTTCTTTATTCATTTTAAGCCAATTAAAGGGTTCCCATCCCTTAATTCATATTGTATGATTAGTCAATCGCCATCATTTACCTAAAGTTTAAATTGTATCGATATTAAGTTCCATAATGTAGTTGACAATTAAACTTATGGACTATTGTACAACCTTAATTTGGTGGACTCTAAAAAGAAAGGCCTAGTTTTTGTTATCACTTTCCTGCAGGTGCACCGAGAGAGTGACACATCGCTTAAAATGATTGTAAGCAAAGTCTTCATCATATCCCCATCTGAAAAGGAGTGAAGCTAAAAGTCTTTGTTACACAACTTTGTGAAAATTTCTAATTTAGTATTGATCCAATACCATTGAAATAAAGGCGATTATTACCTCTGTTTTCACCTTTAGTGCACCTTCTGTAGGAAAAATACTAGATAGTCATACAAGGTCAAATTATATAAAGCATATTTATGAAATGAGGAATGAGCTGGTGGAACAACGAGGATAGCTTATCTTCTTTCGAATCAGAACAAAAAAGCACCCATGAGGGTTGGTCTTAGTTAATTTAGTAACCTCATGACCGGCAAATGGCAAAGCGTGTCATTTTGGTAGAACCGGTAGAGAGGCGCTAGTGTGTGGTATGAGAGGGACTGTTAACTAGAATAACAAGAAAAGTGGGTTCTAAACACACACCCAACAAAAAGACGGCATATGCTTCTTAGTACACACATAATCCACAATGTGCAAAAAAAAGGAGTTGAGGTGTGGATCGAGAGGGTTTAAGGGATAACTGCTGTCAGCACACGTATGTAGCTCAGAAAATTACTAAAAAGTAAATACCCTGAACCATGTGTCTTAAAGGAGGAGTGGCCTGGATTTAAGGATATGAAGTTTTCATTCTGATTGAATGACTTTACACCCAAAACCCATTAGAAACGTTTTTGCACCGATATTCAATCCGTCTGATGCGAGAGCTTAAAAAGGTGATTTTGTAAGCCCATAGAAAAAAACAGTAATGTGTATGAAAATTACTATTGGTCAACCAAATTGGGGAACCATTTTTGCTCCTAATGTCCAAACCAAACAGCCTTGGCTCCAAGATTTCACAGGGTAAATGAGAAAATAGTAGCTTTCTTCTGATACCAAAATCTGACCACTTCTGGGTAAATATAGGCTTCTGGGGACTAGGCTATTAGTGATCAGGCATGGACGCCGTAAACTGACTTTAGTAAAGATCAAACTTTCATCAAAATAATCTAATGGGGTAGGGGGATTTGTAGTTTTCTCAAAGTTATTTTCTGGTTATTTATTTTACTCCATTTTCTACATGCCAAAATCAGTCCCGGTACAATCTTCCAAATTAGTAGAGAAACTGAAACCACATGTGGTGAAATATTTCGGAAAACCACCTATTTGGAATTTTTCTTCATGGTTCAGTTCATCAATAATCAGTCATTCACTACAATTTCAACAATATCAATGGTCTGTTGTCCATGAACTCATATAGTATCTCATAATTCCAACCCTAAACAACTTTTGGTGCTGAAATAATGCCAATTTTATTTCTGACACAAATTTTACGAGAATGTGAAATGTGCTGCCCCCCCCCAAAAGCTCTCATAGTTATTGAATTTTTTGAGTTTTCAAAATGGTGTACAAAAGGAGGAATCATAGAGACACATACATATGTAACTTAGTGGAAAGTTGCATTGGATTGGTTTCAAGATTGCATGGATGTAAATGTTCTTGTTTCATGTCACTAGTCAGCTGACTTACATAAACAAATTTTGTTATCTCTTGCTTCAGTATTTGTATCATCTAAAGACATTACAATAGGATACATTGCCCAGTGTGAGATCAAACCTAGGAACGTGCGGCTGTATCCAGGCTATCATGGGTTTATGATTCTTAAGTTGAGGAAAGTGAAAAGATGCTATTTGGCATCCACCATGTATCCCTTTTAATTTGATTTGTAGGTTAGAGTTAAGTTTTAGTGAGGTTGTTGAAATTCTCTTCTGAAATGGAGTAAAAGTATTGAAGAATACAAATATATTTTGCACACAAATTATCCACGTACATAATACAGGAGCTTAATTTAGGCCAAAGGGAAAAAAAATACATCGGTCTCATGTGTCGCCTGGCGTTGCGGTTTGTAATGACGGGCCTTATAGACCTTTGAACTTGGCATGTGAACCCCCCCTTTTGACCTCATCAAAAAATGAGGGATCTAAAACCGCACCTATGACTCAAGTTTGGTTCCAAGTGAATTTCAAACTTTTCAATTGAGTCAATTACATTTTCTGCCTATCTTAACAACTTGACCTTACAGGACCTTTGACCTTGGTTGGACATTTGACCTCATCAGCAAATGAGGGTATCCCATGTGGAATATATGATTCACAGTTTGGTTTAAATCATTGAAGTATGCGGATATAGTAGAGGGAAATGTTAACCCTTCTTTCGTTCCACAACAGGTGCGACATAAAAGACAACAACAGACATCGACAACATGACAACAACAGTGGACAAAGTGATCCCTTTGCGTCTTCCTACCTTAAAGCTGACTCAGGTGACAGAGATTCGAAAATATATTTTTTTAAAACATAAAAATGTCATCTAAAAAAAACGATAGTCTAATTGTAAAATCCTTATTCCAAGGTTAGGGATGAATCGGATGTTTCGTTTTTCATTGCAGTAAAAATTTATGAACAGTATAAGAGTGCCATGGGATACCGTGTATAAAAAAATTTCCGGATCCGCAATTTTATAACAAAGTTGTGATTTTCTATAATATATGAAAAGACTTTGATTTGAGTTTAGTATTTCACAACAGTGATATTTATATGGACAAGCATTATATGCAACAAAAACATGATTTATTGAAAAATGAGTGTGCCCTCATCGGGAAATCTTGAATCAAGCTATCAGCTTCCTACACGTATGGGTTGTAAAAAATCACTTTCTCAGTTCAGGCAAGTCAGTAGTAATGTCATTTGCGTAGGTGGCCAGTATGACAAATACACCATTTTTTAATATTGTTATTCGCAGACCTAGCTACTTAGACAATTACAAAAACAACTGCAAAAAATCACACATTTTGAAATTGGGGGCAACTCTAAAAAAATTTAAGGTTTAGGTTGGGTGTTTCAATATTACTTGGCAGGGTAGCGGTTAAATCAGCGGTATGATCTGGTAGGACAAAGGAGTAAAAGATGGCAAGATTTAATGTTGTAAAATATAACCAACGCAAATTACCCTTTTGACCACAGGCCGGTTTCTCAAATTAGTGAACTACAAAGTTTTGCATGACTACGAAAGGCTTCCATTTCACTTAAAAGTAGGCATTAAGACCTTTTACCCTCACACCTACATGTACTTTGATCGTGCCTTATTTTGTTAACAGAATTAAGCATATGATACAGAGTTTGTGCAAAGGGTATAATTAATGACAGTTATACCCTAAAATGAAAAAGAGAAAAAAAGGTAACATAGAATATGACATTATCAAAAACAAAATGCAATAACAAGCAACCAGTTCTTTTGTATTTATTGTAAAGCTAAATTTTAAACTCTCTAAATGACCCAAACGATAGTGAAAATTTCACTACCAAAAGAGTGAAAACGCTGCTCAAACCTGCTCCAAGTGAGTTGTTTGTACGTAAAAAGAACGAATTTTGTATCACTCCAAAACTTCACTCAACAGGGTGGATTCCACTCGTTGAGGAGTTAATTGAAGGACAACACGAAAAATGAGTGGAAAATCCACTATTTTTGGAGTGATTTTTTTTACTCTTTGAGTTTTTTTTTTTTGAATTCAATTTTGAAGTACAAAGCTACTCATATTGGAGTGATTTACAAGAAATTCAACTCTTTGGAGTTAAAATGTTAACTTGTTTACATTTGAGAGTAGTTAAAACACCAAAAATAGAAAAAAGCTTTACATATTGCAACTCGCAAATACGAGAACTAGCAACTCGCATATTTCAAACTCGCAAAATCCAAACTCGCAGTAGTCATTGAAACTTCACAAACGCAACTCACATTCAGGCACTCACCAACTCGCAAACTCGTACTCGCAACTCGTAACTCGAAATCGCAACTCGCACTCGCAACTCGTAACTCGCAACTCGCGATTCGCAACTCGCAAAATACCTTCACCCGGTTACAGCTGTTTAAGGTCAGAATTGTGCGTGAGCAATGTGATATGCTCAAGAGCCTTAAACTAATGGTGCAAATTTGAAGTGAACTTTTAAATTGAAAACTGCACTCGCTGTGGGAAAGATGATCAGTTGTTTACAAAGTGGAGATAGGTAAAATGTCAGGGGTAACATGTGACTATAATTACATAGCTCTCCATTTGTGAAAACAGTTAAGTTCACATTTGAACAAAATCTTAGTTTTAAAGAAACGGCCAAACCCTTCCATTTTATAACCTTGAATGTCTTTTTAAAATTTATTTATTTTTTTTTTTTTTTTTTTTTTTTTTTTTTTTTTTTTTTTTTTTTTTAAAATAACTTGTTAGAATAATTGGCAAGGCTTTTTTAACCGCTGTATGATGAACTTATTTGTCGAAAATATTTGTCATTTAATTCAAAAGACACGATATGTATTTTTTATGATTATGAAATGTGGGTTTAGTGCCTTTTAAGAACAGTCTCGGCCAAATTATGAAAATAAGATGACCCTACTTAGTGTGTCTGCAGGGTCCAAGTTGAAATTAAAGAAACATCAGCCATGTTCAACATGCGGATTCACGTCTTTAGTACCGGTTTCTAGATGTTTATTGGTGTATTGAACGTGAAATGCTGGTATTTTGAAGTGTCTAAATGGAACATCCTCGTTGATTTTTTTTTTATTCAAAACCAGAGGATTAATAAAAGTGCTTTTAAGCATTGATTTCTGTTGAAAATAATGTGTTTCATGATTTGACAAACAATGTTAAACTATTTTGGTAACATGGTGGTTATTAAATTTTAAGGGAAGCAAACATATCTTAGCAAAAAAAAAGTTGAATTCCACAATCACCCCATCTTTACCAATTACATTCCAAAAGATGAACTGCACATTGCTATTTTGCCAATCTTTAGAAACTTGTTTTATAATGTGTGCTTATAATTTGCTATCTAGCAGTGTTTGCTTGGAGTGTGTGTGTGTGGTTAGTAAGAAATGTGCACAGCACAAATGAATGCATGTTGCTTCTTTGTGCCTCAAAATGAGCATCAGTTCTGGAGGGCAGCTAAGAGCCTTTCTACAGAGAGCTTTCGGTAATTCAGTTTGAAGGTTATTATTTGAATACTTGTTTGATAAACATCCAGAAAAATAAAACCAGCCCAACCTATTCGTAAATGTAATCATGCGTGATTGTTTACAACCTACTATTGCTTCTGGTCGTGGAAGACCAAAAAAGTAAATCCTCTTTATATGTACAATTGGGTAAAGATAGAGGAAAATTCTTACATATTTATTAGTTTTACTCAATTCCCCGTGTACGGATGAACTCTGCTCACACGACTTCCTGCACTCTGGTGATTTTGAATAGAAGCCGAATTCCATCTTATTTTATTGGCTTTACGAACGAATTGTACGGTTAGCATGTACAAACGAAATGGGACCAACCCACGCAAAACACAGCGTGCATGTTATTGTTTGAATAGTGAAAAGGTGTGCTGAATATTCACCTTAGAAAAGTGATTATTTAAAGGAGCTCACGTAACATCGATCGTTATTAAGGCATGAATATGAGTGCTGTCAAAGGTTTACAGTTTCAATTTTCAATATACAGTTTTGCGCTGTGTTTGAAAACTGCAACAAACAAAAGAGTCTGACGTTTTGTCTACAGCCTACACAGACAAATTGTCTTTGCTCGAGATGATATGTGGATGCCGGCGGCTGCCTGTACATTGCCCTGGATTTGGCATATTTGTTGATACTCGTCTGGAATATTTTAATATGAATGCGTTAACTTATCGTGAAAACTTTTTTTAGTTCAATTATTGTGAATACAACGTCCTAGCCCTGTCGAACTGTACTCTACAACTGTGGTCACTGGAAATAGTGCATAGTTCCATGATTTTTAAAGAGGTCGAGATCACTTTGCCAGTTTAAAATTGATCGCTGCAATGCTTTGGCATTATTGAACATTGAGCACAATCAGGATGTCGTTACTTAAAAGCAAAGGAAAGGCTAAAAGACGGGAAGCAGAACATGAATTAATGGAAACAACCTTGAAGGCTACATGGAGAACGCGATGGTACACAAGCTAATTCTCCTCATGTAACGGGCCAACTCTTCCGATTGATGCAACACCCACAAACCATCAGCAAACACGACCAGACATCTTGCCAAACGTTGCCAGCAAAGGGGGTCCCGACCACCTCCTATTGGTTTAAGAAATGGAACAGTGAATAAACCTCGGGGTTCCAGCCGTCTTCATTTCCCTTCTAAGATCTCGTGTCAAGTCTGTCATCTCAGGGATCGCCGAACCCTTCCTCGCCGTCGTCGCATTCTCCAGGCAGCCCTAATTTCCATCGATTCACATCAGAAGAAATTTGGAACATGGGCACCATCAGCACCTGTGTCAGCGCAAGCGGGCCGGCACTTTAGTGTGACACCAAGGCACAGTCACCGACTGGAAGCCCACTTTTAAGTTTTAACTCTCCACCTACTCCGGTACAGCAACCGGACAAATCTCAGAAAGAACCTCCCAAAGACATTAAGGATCTTGAAAAAGTAAAGAAGTCAGGAAGTAGTCAAGAAGCAGCCATCGGGCACAGGCCAATTAATAACCTGAATTCAAACAAACCCGTGAGTAAAATTTCGTTTAAAAAAACGTTTGAAATATCTATGAAAGTCATTAAGTGTAAAGAAGTTCGGGAGTTTTGTTCCCGTAACCGGACCCATCTGACAACTTTTTCTGACACACTTATGAATTCGGAAACCTTAACGGAATAAACGTGCTTTATTCCGTAAGGGTTTCCGAATTCATAAGTGTGTCAGAAAAAAGTGTTTCAAATGGGTAAGGTTAGGAAACTCCCAAGAAGTTCCCTCAACTGTTTATGAGCTTCGGCTTTGCCGTGATCGCTTCGATCTCGTGGGTCGTGGTATTGGTCGGTCATATGAAGACCTTGAAGTAAATGGATGCTTAAAAAGCGGCTTTCCCGGTATTTATTTTTTAATTTAAAGCATATAAAATAGGAATTATTTTCTGACCAAAAAGTAAGTGATATCTATTGTTGTGTCATTCCACTTTAAGCTTACATTGCACTTAACGGACGGCGGACCTACATCACCGGGTATGAAAGGAATAATAGTGTGCTTGAGCCATGTCCGGATTCCATAGATAGCTAGTTGATAGCTATAGATGATGCTGTAGTGTCGCATTCCTATCTTATACTATACTTTGCAAGCCGGACCACGAATTCAGTGGACTATAATTTCCTACCACTCAAGTATTCACATATCTTTTCTCCTGACATTGTTTATATGGGATCAAAATGGTGATGAACGTCGATGAAAAGGGCCATTTGGAAAATTGCACAGGGTCAAAAAATTTGAAGAGTCAGCCAAGTTGCTCAGACGTTGGAAAAAGTGAAGCACAATTGTTATCCAGATAAGACATTAGAGGTAAATAGGAAGGAAAAAAGGTGGGTGGATGGTGTTGAATAAACAATTGGCTTGAACATCTGTCGGTCTGGTCTGAGTCCGGTAAGTGTATTTACATTCTACCTTCTACATTCTGAGACAGTCTGTTTAGAGAGGTATGTGGCGGGGGATCACTACTCTAACAAAATTGACTTTAGCTACGTTGGGCCACTCAGTTCAGAATTATGTTTGTTGTATTCTTAAGCTGTATTTGACTCGAAGGTGGAAGGCACTGGCTCTGATGTATCATTGGGAGGCGAAACTTTATAAAATGATTTGACAAGTGTTTCTTCAAAAACAGAAATATTGCATTGGCATTTGTGGCATAATAAATTGCCCTTGGATTAATGCTCTATGATTAGAATCAGTAAGACGGCACAACCAGAATTAGCAAACTCAATCCCAATTTGCACTGTGACTTGAAAATTGTGACCTGAGGCTTTGATTAAACATTTGGGAAAAGTCCTATATGATCTCCAGGCTGGGTTGGTATACCCCAGGGGGTATTCTAACCATAAAGCCCATTCACACGGTGTCAAATTCCCTTGCAAAAAAGACCTTGCCAACAGACAGCCTCCCCTGAAGGTCACCTTGCTAACAGATTTGCCTCCGTTGTAGATGGGCTGTTGCAATGAAATCCACACCCTGTGCTACCATGCAAATTTTTTAGAACATGTTCTATTTTCAAGGACGGGCCTTATGATACCACCCAGTAGTAGAGAGTCAGGAACTTCTTAACCAATCAGCTGTAAGGTGGCCTATCAACATCTTGATTAAGTGGCAATGAATATGGGTCATGTAGGATCAACTTCATTTCATTATCTTTGTCTTGGGTTTAATAGAAAACTTGATGAGACAACAATGGAATCAACAAAAACTCAAATTGCACTGGAGTTTTGGGATTTTATGAAGAAAGTGTAGTTCTTTGGAATGTTTGAAACCAGAACTGTGTTGCTGTGTGTAAGGTTGAATCGTGGTAAATCCATAAGTAGAACTAAGGAGATTTTCCTGAAGACATCGTTTTAATTAATAGAGACTTAGTTATGTTACTTGTGATGAAATCTTAAAGTATAAATCTCAATTAATTTTTACATTAGTAAAATATTTTCTGTACTTTTTCATGGCTGTAGGCCTATCATTCTACATTAATATTTGTTTAAGTTTCTTGTTTTATTTAAAGGACTTATAATCTCATGACAATGTTAGTAAATATTAGCACTTGAACAGTTTAAAATTACAATATGAAAGGCATTGAGTGCCTACCTTAATTTTAGTTAGGCCTACTGTATAAAAGTTTTCCTTGATGAGAATAGGTTGTAGGACATATAGGGATACCAAATTAGTATTAGATATAGCTTCATAACAGGCAAGATATTTGAAAAGAGATATACAGAAATTGTATTGTATTTTAACCTTTTTAAAAATGTTAAACTTGTGAAATGACCACCACTTTCCTACTTTTCTATATTCATTTTAATACTTATAATAAAGGTTCTCCTTTATAGGGAATAAAAGACGAACACATTGAAATTTAGGTTGTATGTAAACACTATTAAAGCTTTGATAATTATGGGAAAGTGTAAATATTAAAATTATAGAAATGGCTTCTTTTGAAATAATTTCAACAACTTATTCCTTGTACCTCCTTTTTCTGAAATGGTTAGTAAGTTTTTAAAACTTACACAGAAAAGTCTTTGAATTTTGAAAAATCGATCTCCTAACAGTGACAAGAGTATCCCTCAAACCACAACTTCCAGCACCCCATGTTCAAGGACCTTGTTGCAACGCCAAAATTTGCTATCGTGTAGATGGACGAATTGCAGTGTGCATCTGTCATTAGCCCCGTAACTTATGGTCTAAATTGATGGGCCTTGCGATGGGCTGTGCATCGTGTAGAATAGAAAGGGGCTTTTAGAAAGGGCTTTAGTTGTACCATATAGGGCACTCCATTGCATTTTGGGATTTGTATGGAAGAAAATGACCTCTGACAAGAAAGCGCATCCATGACCAGACTGCAGCAATGCAGGCCACTGTCACATTCCTGGTCGTCCGCTGTGGAGGCTGCAGTTAATTATCCCTTTTTTATAATCTGGAACCTATTCAAGGATATACTGGCACATCAACTAACGTATGTTAGGTTATTCCTGTAGAAGAGATGTCCACACAGCTCAGAAATAATACCACAATAAGTGTTTAGGTCAACCAGCACATTTAAGTTGTGCAGTACAGCTTCTTTATATGTGAATTCAAAGGTAACTTTATAAAAAAAAAAACAAACAACTGATTTTAGACTGGGCAAGACCAGCTCCAGACAGTCAAGTGCAATCTCCACATACCTACTCCAAAACAAAAGTGTGTCCAGAAGGTAGAATGTTAAATTACACCAGTACCGCGTTTTGAGCTGTGCGTTGTTTTAAAAAACGTTTAAACACTGAGATTTTCAAGAACTGGTGGGATCGCTTAACAACCGATACTGGACACCCCGGGTTGGTTATTTAAAACAACCTTCATGGAAAAAATATATTTGAATAGAGCAACGCTCAAAAACTCTGGTTAAATCTAATGGTTAAAGCATTCTTTGTCCAGCTTTGGTTAACATTATGTAAGAAGTGTTGGACATTAGACCAACGTTGATTAAAACCATTTTTATTTTAAAATATTTAATAACATTTGGGATGAATATACTAACTGTTGGGTAAAACATCTTGACCAATACTCGGGTTGTTCACATGGTATTATAAACAAACGTTTGTAAGGATACTTTGGGAAACGTTTTCAACAACTTGTTGAAAAGTACCATTTTAATAAACTGTTACCAAGATTAAAAACAGAAATGTTGGATAAATATTTGAAAAATTAAACGATCAATTTAACAAAATTGCTGGATCAAAATTTAACTATCGTTCAACCATTTTCTAATTTAAATCTGTCAATGATGGATACAGAGAGATATAATTATACCTGGCGGGAGGCTCAGAAAAATATCTATCCGCTCGCTCCCAAACGTTTTATAATTAGTAATATAATAATACTTTACGTTTGGATATTTTTTTGTTACTCATATAATTTCGCCCTTTTCAAGGTGCTTGTTCAAGTTTTGTTCTATCGTGTTCTCTATGTGATATGAGAGCCTGGCACTTCGACACGCGACCATCAGTACCTGGGGAAACAAAATTGCGGGTTTTGTTTTGATCTAGCCGCTGATGATGATAATGCATAGTGCAAACGCTCAATCTATTTCACTACTAGTGGTAGTAATATAGATGGTAACCATTAAAACGGTGTTGTGGTCTTATTTTGATCGAACGAATGGATTTTTGAAAGCTGAAATTCAGGAGGACAATGAGAAAAAATATGGCACTTCATCTGATTCAAATTTCTACTAATACGGGTAAATCAGGGGGGCCCAACGACGATCGGAAACAAATGCCTTTAAATGCTTTCAGTAAATGTGTCGATGCACATTGAAGCCTTTGAATCAAACCAACCCTATTTTCATCTAGACCTACACATTTGTTACCCGTTACGCTTGGGCTGAGCATGAGTTCACGCGAAGTTTAACGTGATAAATCACCAGTTTTGTCATCAAATCCTTTGTACTACATACATGCATGGTTGCTTACCGAATACTGCAGAGTTTAACACTGTGTGGATAGTATTTACCATTTTCTGAAATATAATAAAATAGAAAAAGACACCATAGAGAATATTTCATTTTTGTAAGTTATGTTTTAGGGCACAATGATAGTACAATGTCAATAGGATTCTTTAAAATTATGTTTTAGAACACAATGATTAATGAGTCAGTGGGACTCTGTATACTGTAAACAAACTCTATTTAAACTTTTAAACAGCTGGACCCTACTCAAGCAACTGTTTAAATATTCATAAGCTGTTTAAGCAGGGAACTTGAACATAGTTGTTTTAACTTTTTTTTAATGTAATTGGAGAAATTACTGGACATTGAGCATGGCCTATAAACTGACCAGTAATAGAAATACTCGCATTACAATTATACTTGTCGGTATCTGCTTTCTATAAAAGCTTAAAGCCTGAGACAAACCCGGGGGGCACTCCCATCTTGGAAGCCACGCGTATGTAAGGCTGTTAAGACCCCCCTTTTCAGCATCGTTGTCACCCAAAGACCCCATATTTTTTTTTACAAATTCACCCAAAGACCCCATATTTGGAAAATTTTACCACTGTCACCGAAAGACCCCTATTTTTTGAGAAAGTTTGACCCGCAAACCTTCATTTTTAGAAAAAATTTCGCAAATCTCACCCCATGTAAGAACCCATTTTCGAAAATTTTGACAATTTGTCACTCTGAAAATCCCTATTGGGGGGTGTTTTGGCTGTCTCTCACCAAGACCCCATTTTCAGTCTTCTGTCACCCAATGCCCGGTTTGGAAGCGCGAGCCTTACACCCCAGGGGCGATCCAGGATTTTAAAACGTCAAAATTACCGGGGGAATGGAACTGAAAGGCTGTAACTGGTCCAAAATAGCTCAAAATGGGCTGATTTTGAAAGATTTAGCAGAATTACCAGGAGGCACCCGCCCCCTCCCACCTACCTGGATACGGCGCCGGCACCCTATATCCATTTCTCTAGGGTGAGTGCACCCACGGGAGACAAACATAGCAAAACATCAGGTAAGGCGTATGAAAGTCGAAGTTATGTCCCGTAACCGCCGCGGATGTTTTTTATGCCAGAATTGAGATGCTTTTTAAATCTATTAAAAAAGTTCATTATTTTGTACATAGCACGCTCAAACGAGGTCCTAATAGAAATATTCAAACTTTTAAACTTTGTAACCAAATTCAGGACCGGATGAATTTTATGTACACAGTATCCTATGGTATCGTTATATTACACATAAAGTTTGAATACTTCAAAACAAAACAATCAGATTCATCTCAACTGGAAAATTAAGCTGTTTGGGTGCTATCTTCATTTTAGTGTACTATTTCTTAATTAATACACGAAAATTTATATTACGAAATCTCTGCGTTTGACTTTAAATAGTCCACCTAAATCATCTAGACCTCCTTCTTGATTTGATAAATATCATTGCCACCTTTATTAAACAACTGTAGAAAATTTAGTACATAGTACTTAGTATTAGTACCAGCATCTATTGCGTACACTTAGATATCACCACTGCAGACTGCCCATTGCTAAAAGTACGATTGAATATTATTGTAATGTAGGGTATGGTGCATAGCAAACCACATTTTCAGGCACTCCGCGTTGTAAATAAAATATATTGCTTATTTGTAATTTTCTCGACGTGTTATGAGCATGGACAGGAACATAAACAAAACTTTAATTTTGCAGAATAAAGGTAGAAAGAAAACAAAGGGGTCAATTTACGCTTTTTAAGATTCTGGGTTTTTTTAAACAAGGTATAGTAAAATATCTAAACTGTTTATAAGATTCAAACTTGTTTATAAGTACATAAACAAGTTGGATAGTAGCTAAATATCATAATTTTAACAGAAAGTATTTGTGTTTGAAATTTCACCGGGTTGGGGTTCGTCAGTAATGTGAAGATAGCACGAGCCATAAAAAGGCGGAGTTAAAGATTTACACCCGGATGTCAATTGTATAGTAAAAACATAAAGTCTGTATGCTGAATTTGCTATGCCGTGCTAAATTTAGTAAAAATTAAATCATATTGAATGCCTAAGAGTGTGATAGTAAAAATCCATCATTCGGTAAATTGTGACTTTTCCATTTCACGAGATAAAGCCGTGTGGAATGGATCAGTCAAAATTTGACCAAATGATTTATATCTTTACTATAATTGAAAGAATATAGGCACTCAATAATTGTTTTATATCATGTTATAACCTGGTTTCTTTTCAAAGCATCGCATGACTCCAATCACTGTAATTAGGAGATAAAATGTGTATAAAATATAATTTAGGGACAGAAAAGGAGGTTAAGGCGGGAATATAATTACACTTTTCCCCATTTCTTTTTTACAGCGTGGCGGTTATCATGAAGAATCATGCGCCCAGAGACACAAGTGCCTCGTGGTATGTGTGGTAAGGAGTAAAAGGGAATATTTCCCCCAAATTTCACAAAATACAATCTCAAAATAATAACAAGCCTGGGGTAAGTACTTACAAGCAACAGGCAACGTACTTAACTATAGCTTTAACTTGAGCTGGGAATTACACCAACAAACTGGATCACTGCACTTTTGAGATGCCACCCCGTGGCCGTGGCTCAGATTATGGACAAAGTAAACGGAGAAAAAAACTGGGAAGTATTCAAAGTTTGCCCTTACGTGTCCATATATCAGACGTGGGAGAAATAGTTTTTGGATGTTTTCTTGTGCATTTATCCATACCTTATAGTTATTATCTGATGTTTATTTAGATTTTTTTTATATTTATTGAGCTGGGAATTACACCAACAAACTGGATCACTGCACTATTGATATGCCACCCCACGGCTCAGTTAACTGATATTATGGACAAAGTAAACGGGAAAAAAATGGAAAGTATTGGTTTGTCCTTACGTGTGTTTTATATCAGACATGGGAAAATGGTATTTTGATGTTTTCTTGTGCATTTATTCATAGCTTATAGTTTCTCAGGAGTAAGGTTTCATAATAATACCTATACACCAAACTCCCAAGTGGCATGTATCATTCCTAAATTTGATAGTCATTTCTTAGAAGCTCTCCGCTCTCAAAGTGATGGGAATTATTTAAAACTTTGGATCCATATTTAAGCATCTTCTGACAGTTAAGTTTCTCAGGTCCCCGCTTCCATAAACAAGATTAAATACCAACACTTCAACCTTAATTTCAATAAGCGCGATGTGAATTTTACATTTTAAAACGTAAATGCGTTTCATGATTTATGGAGACGGAGGAGGGGTCAGAGAAAATGACTATCCTTAAAGAACATAATGGATTTATGTCCCACTTGTTTAGGCATTTAAAAATAATACATATAATGTACATTTACGGTTCGAGATTTACATAATGATTTGTTGGTCTTTCTTATTTTTAAATTCAGGCAATAATAATCACCTTGTGTTTCCTCGTTGCTATCACGGTGTTTGTAATAGGAGCTACTGGTATCTTCGGCACATTCTACGGCGGGAAAGGTGAGAAGGGCGGTGGCCAAATTACTGTATTTCAGAATTTCTCAAACCATAAGTAGATTCTGTATAGCATATAAATGGGCGGCTTTGAGATGGCTCACACGGTAATTTGCGAGGCCATCTCAAATACGACTGCTCTAAGACTATTTTGTTTGTTTGGACTAATTTCAATGATCAATTTATCAATCAATCAATCGATCAATCAATCAATCAATCAATGTGTTCATCATAGAATACGGCAAAAACAATTCATATTACCAAAACAGATCTGTCTGTCCGTTTGTCTGTCTCTCCGGCTATACATTTCGTTATCCTTTGGCATATGGCATGAAGGTTGGGGAGGACAGTCTGAGGTTTGTTATCAGAGTTTCAACGTAATCCAAAAGGTCAAAGGTCATCTAGAGGTCATCTATGACCACCAAATTTGGTCAAAAGGACCACTGACCTGAGCACAGAAGTTATCGGAAGTCAAAGGTCATGTAGAGCTCATCTAGCTGGTCAAGAAAGCCAGGTAATCGTGAAAGCCGGGTGATCGCCTAGCATGATAAATATGAAATGCAGTACAGTGAGAAATTAATTCTGACACTATTAATTAAGCAAAAATATTTGTTATACAAGTAAGAATGAAAATAATACATGAGTGGAATTTCAAAAGACAGTATATAATTAGAATAATACTAGGGGAATTATATCTTAAATGGCACAGTGAGGATGTCATATAACTGCTGCTTCCGTATATAGTCGTGGTCACGACACACTGTCGAATTTGATTTTTTGCTCAAATTGACTTAATAGTTGATTCTGGTCGCATTTTATGTACTCTTTAATTGTACCCAAAAAAAAAAATGAAATTACATATCCTACCCAAATGACGCCTGTCGAATAACACATTTGTATAAAACGGGTTGCACAAACACCTTGCATGACGTGTCTAAATAGCTAAAAGCAAACCAGATAAATTGCGAACGATTTACCTTTTCTATACTTCATGAGGGATTTTTCATGTTATTTCACATTTTAATGTTTGTGTTTTAAATATGTTACTTGTCCTAATTGAAATCTACGGTCTGAGCATCGTGAAAAAGAATTATCCAAGTTCTGTATAGTTTTACATTTGATTACAAATACACCAAGTTAATCACTTTTACGGGTGACATTAATCATCTTCTTACCAAAGGGGAGGAGTTACCACCTCAGGTGAACTTTCATGACGATCGACGATTGTGATGATAATAATTTTACTATATTCTCAGTGTTTTCTCTATCGTTTTCAGCTACGCTCGTTCCTCCTGTCGACGACAATTGTACATATGTATGCGAAAACAACAGCACGTAAGTTTATCTTTGTTACCCGCAAGTTTGATAAAATTCTGATATACTGCATTTAGCATTATTATAATATTATAATTATGATATCGTTTACACGTGCACACAAACACACACATACATGATGAACTTGTATTTGTTGTGTCTTGTGAAGGAATGACTGCAATATATCAGTGGATATCGACAATACAAACTGCAGGCCTATACATGACCCTAAACTATGGAATTATAATTACTATTTATAAGGTTCCAAGTAATATTTATTAATCCTTGTCAACCTGGAGTACTTAAAAATTCAAATTTTTAAAACAAATATAGATATCATATATGTAACCGTTTTGATGCTATCCGCTAGGAAAGCGATGGACACCTTTTGGAACTAACACCTATAGATAATATCTATCGCTCCTCTCAGCTCAACCCTGGCTGTTGGCTTAAAGAGACATGAGGAGATTTCGAGAAAGAAGCGCCCCCAATTTTTCTCGAACCTAGGTTTTTTACATATTTGGAATGCTTACCAATGTATTAGATCACACCTGAAGTAAATAAAGCGAATACACCGTCTTTATATGTAATAAGATGATGATTTAGTAGTTTCTGTCGTGCACGACAGAAAGTCAAAGCATGGTTTTCTATGGGGAACGATTACGATAGCAGGCAAGTTCAAAACAAGGTTTGCGGTTTTCTTTTGCACCTGTTTGTCCAATAAACCTTCCAAACGTTCTCGGTAGGTGGTCTACAACCGATCCCGTGAAATTTGAGAGAAATTCATATCCTAAAAAATCTCCTGTCACTTTAATTGGTAAGAGTTCCGTGCTAGAAATACGGAGGTTGCCGGTTCGAGTCCGACCAATCGCACGTGTTTTTTTTTCAACACTTGTGTGCGCTGTCCATCTCCAGTGAGATTGATAAATATTCATCCTTGTCTACCTGGAGAACTAAGAAATTCAAATTTTCAAAACAAATAATAATTGATGATTATTATAAATCCTTGTATACCTGGTGAACTAAGAAATCCAAATTTTCAGTTTTATAGGATGAATATGAAAGACCAAAATGGAATTGAACTTTAATGTTTTTGGTTTTTGTTGTTTTTCTTTTGTCTCTTTATTTAGATATCCCCGACCACCGCTTGTTGTCATTGCATTGGATGCTTTCCGATATAGCTACCTAGAAAATTTCGACGAAGAGCTTCCAAATCTTAACACTCTTGGTAAGGGAAGAATGTGTTTCGTGTACAGGATGGTGTATTTTTAAATACACCATAAATATTTTTAAATATATTTACACCATAAATATTTTTAAATATATTTACACCATAAATATTTTTAAATATATTTACACCATAAATATTTTTAAATATATTTACACCATAAATATTTTTAAATATATTTACACCATAAATATTTTTAAATATATTTACACCATAAATATTTTTAAAGACGGTCATTGAAGACTCCACGTTCGTAATTATATATAGAACTGTTTAAAACCGATTAAGACTAATTATCCAACTATTAAGATTGATCTCTACAGTGTGGTCCAAAAAAAAAAGGTTTACACTTTTATATCTGCAAATCCCTCAAAAGTGGGTGGACATATTACAGGTTTTTGAAGATATTTATTAATTACAATATCTTGTTATAACCTGGTGAAAACGGCGTTCACAACAAAGCTCAAATAACAAAATGGCGGCCAAATAGTGAAAAATTGTCAAAACCCACTTTGCACACACGTAAGTCTATGGGAAAACCATTATGTTGAACAGAAATCAATACCATTGCGTGAACTGGAGGCTACTACTGACCACCCTTCGAGTTTATGTGAAGTGTTTACCGTTTGAAAATGAATGAGAGAATATCTCAACCGTGAAACTGAACTTGAAATGCCTATTTACATAATAATTAAGTTGATTTCAATTGGGAGAGGATTTTAAATTGAAAGATACATGCATGTTTTTCTTGCCATGACTGATCGAGACTCTGCTTGTACATTTTCGAAGTTTGCATGGTTTGGGACAAGATCATAAAGAAGAAACATTGTAGCCGTTTTATTTTTAAATTTATAAGATAAACTTGAAATAATTTGAGGTGTCTTAATTCTTACCTTTGTGGTTATTATCAAATACCAAGTCCCATGACGGGATGCATTATTCAATGTGTGTATCAATCTTGAATATAATTCGTGGCCGCCAACAGAATGCCAGAGACTTGCCGTGTATGCAAAGTAGATATGTCTAGCCACTTTTGAAAAATTTGCCGACAAAAAAGTGTATAGTTTGCCCCAATTATTAGCCTTCGTGAGACACAGTAATCTCACATGAAAATCGGATAATGAATCTAACCTTTTTACCGTTATTTTGAAATGGCGGTTTACAACCCTGCCCAGACGTAAACGAGTATTAATTTTAAGCATTTTTGACGACAGTTTTGTGTCAAATATACCTAGCTATAATAAGAAGATTATAAAAAGAACATAGTTGACTTGTTAAGGACCACATTTTATCCAGTTATCTGGTCTTCTACACAGTCGTGTGCCTTTGAATTTCAATGGCGTAAAACACACTGAAATGAAAGGTTGCCGGGTCGGGGTTGCACTGTTAAAAAAATGTCCGTAAATTTACGGAAGAACGGAAAAGGAAATTTATGACAGCAGTATTTCCAGTCATTTTAGGGTCAAATTTACAGAAATTTTGTAAAGTAACGGAACTGTGACAGTAATTTTACTGGAGAAATGTTCATATTATGGAAAAAAAAAATACTGTATTTTAACAGGAATTTTTCGGGAATTTAAAATTCCGGAACCAAAAAAAAAAGTCGGAAATATTGCTGCCAGAAATTTTTGAAATATTTCCGTAATTAACATTTTAGATATTTTTTAGGTTGTTGTTTTTTTTTTTTATTGTTTGCTAAAACCAGATTTTCCGTAAATTACGGAAAAGGGAAAATCTGTTTTCTTTGCTTAATTTACGGAAATTGTAACAGTGTGGGGGGTGGGGGGTTCTCAACACAAATGACCATACAGGGACGTGCCACAGACGTCGGTCCTATTTTCAGCCTTCTGGTATATCAATGACCCCTTTTTTCATGCCAATTTTGGTATAGCAATGGGTCGTTTTTTCAAAATTTTCTGAAATTTGTTGGAAAATTAGTCACATTTTCTCGATCGGAAACCAAAATTTTCTAAAAATTGTTGGAAAATTAGTCAAATTTTCTCAATCTGAAGCCAAAATTGTCTAAATTTGCTTAAAATGTCAAAAATTTTGCGGTGAAAATGGCAAATTTGGGTTAAATTTGGCCCAAAATTTGCATTTCTGGTATAGCTATGGGTCCCTTTTTTTGGCAAAAAATGGTACAGCTATAGGGGTCCTACTTCCAGAGTCACGGAGGCACGTCCCTACCCAAACCAAAGTTGAGAACCCCACCCCCACCCCCGGGGGTGCGGTATCATGTTTCCAGGTGGCGGACCAGATCGCGAGGCCTTAAATATTTGATGTCATGTTTGTGTTTAGGATTGCTACACCGATAATTCTTAATTGCAACAACTTTTATTTCTGAGGTATGAAAGCATGTTTATGCCCGAGGGCTTTTTATTGACCAATCACGTACGCCGTTACATTAGAGGTAAACATGAATATTATTTTATCACGTGTTTTTGCATGTTTGCATATGAAGTATTTTTTTTTTCAAGCACAAAAGAGGTAACTTGTATGACAGAACACATTAAATGTTGCCCATATTGCCTTACCTCTTCTAAAGATGGCACTGATGCTCGGAGCATTATTGTAATTTTGATTAGTCATCAAACTTGGTTTGGTAAAATATTTTACTTTACACCTGGCTATGCTTTTGCGGCAGGAACTATATGGGATGGAACACACATATCAGAAAAAAAAAGATTATACACGCCGTCACATCGACTCTTTCACCTAGCTATGTATGTTGTTAGAACAAAAATGGGTTTGGATCATTGCTTAATACATTACCTGCAGCGCATGCGATTTGAAGTCGCGACCCATGGCAGGGGCACGTACGTACTGTACAAATTACCTCCCGCGGGAATTTTGAAATATGTGACTTTTTTACCACAGAAATTATTTCGGATATGGAATCTTTATGCTTGCTTTAATTTTTTCAATTGTAAATCAACGAACCGTGAATGACGCCTATGTAATACCCTGATGTTTCATCTCTACATTTATGTCAAATAGCTAGTTGTGGCGTTGAAGCACAAATGCTAGCCTCGTTTCCAGCGACAACGTCTCCTAATCTATGGACCATCGTATCGGTAAGTATATGGACAAGGTATTGTAACTAGTCGGGGTCATAAGTTCACATTCACATGTTTGAGTCCTTTTGCAATTACTTTACTCAGTATTGCTAAAGAGAAAAACATTTCTAGAAAAAGGCAATTGAATCTTTTAAAATGTCCATTAAGACATTCTCGCGGAAGACTTCACCAGCATTTTTTTTAAATGAAGTTATCCATTGGGCTATTCCATATGGAATCTATATATACTCCTCATGTTAAGACGATTAAATGGGCCCTTTTGCAATTTTACTGCACTTTTTGGTTGGCAGAGTATAACCCACTTGTGCGTTGCAATCCCTGAATCAACTTGAATGGCTCACCCTCGGTAGATGATTGTCTGCAAATGCACAGCTGCTATGTCACTGATAGTGGAGAACCACTTGCAAGCATGTGCTGAGAAATGCTGGTTTGACAGGTTTACAGTTACAATTACTCAAATTCGAGTTATTCGCTAAACAGGTCGTCTGCTCGGAGCTGGCCCAATGCACTTTCAGACACTCATGCTCATTCCGAACCGGAAGTACATTTCCACTTGACCAATACCCGACTGCGCATGTGATGTCTGAACTGGAAAAGGGCTTATTGGAGTGTTCCACAGAGGGAGTGCGAATTTCAAAAGTAGTCACCCAATGGGCTATTCCATTTGAAATCCATACTCCCCTGTGGAAGACTTTACCCTATAGCGGTAGTACGGAGTTTAAGGTAGAACAGCACTTAAGAACTTTTTTTTTATTTTAAGACTGATTTTATTATTCTTACATAGGATGAAAGTGTGTGACATAAGAAACTCAATGTTGCCAATTTGCATAAATTGTGCAAATCCTTGCATTAATTATGCAAATTAGTTTTGCAATATGGCCACCAGAAGTGCAAAAAAGAGCATTCTCTGAAAAACAATTTCTGAAAATGCAAACACCTCCATGTTTCTAAATTGGCGGAAATTCTGTTAGTAGCATTTTCACGAATTGACTGGAAGAGATTGTTTAATATTTTCCAAAAAGGAGAAACTTTCATGAAAATCAATCTTTATTAGTGTTTTTCTACCTGAAATAGAATAGCCCGATATAGAAGCAGCTTGTGACTGTGACTTTCTTGAAGGATTTCTCTACACTGCACTGTTGGGCTTCTTTATTAGATTCCCGGGCATAACAAAATGAATTAAGAAAAAGTGCACAGAGCTTAGATACACTAAAGTGCTGAGAATCTTTTGTAGTTTACCTCCACATGAGAATTTACTCAACCTGATAAAATATTGCAAACACTTTTGCTTGTACTTTCGGAATGTTAAAACCAAGTCAAACATAAAAAAAATCATTTCTAACTTTTACCTCCCCTCTCCACCCCACTACAAACAACATTACCGAATTTTCAAATCGTTCCGTCCAAAAGTATACTCCAGAAAATAAACTTCCGAACGATAATAAGGTATCAGTAACAACGAAATACTCAGGCACCAAAATTCTGTGATATAATTAAGGTAAATGAAATGATCATAGTATAACCCTCTATCACCAAGAGACACACTGACAGGGACTCAATTACTCTGCCGGTACACTGTAAAAAGGGTGTCTTGGAAAAAGACACTTCATTGAAGCCAGTTTTGAGACATATGTCCATTTTGACACAAAGTCATGTCTCTGAGCAAGACGTGTTCAAATGTCACATCTCTTCGTAAGACACGAGTTCACAAGTCATGTTTTTATACAAGACACTTTGGTTTTGTAGGACGCGTCTCTTGGAGCCATTTTTGAGACATGTCTGACTGGAAGACGTGTCCATGTGTCTTAGATTATGTCTTCATTGGTTTTATTTTCTTTTATTTCTTTTGTTGAAGACACATCTATTGCCAAGACATCTTACATAAGCCGCCAAGACACCATTTGTACAGTGTATACGTAGTATTTGAAAAGTTTGTTTTGCGTCCATCTCTTTCAATCTGACCCGAGGCAATTTACAAGAACAACACGATAGTAATCCTATGCCGTTATTCGATTCCTTTCCAATGATTTTTTTTTCAGGGATATTATCCACAATTTCATGGAATCGTTTCCGACTGGATCAGAGATTACAAAACCGGTGAAGTATTCGAACCCAGGATTGATCCTTTCGGTCCTGGATCAAAAGATGCCGGCTGGTTTCACGATCCTGCTGTAAGTAATATACTTTCTATTTTAGCATTGTTTTTCTTGTCAAATACTAATTAATATGGTATAGGTTTTACAAAGTTCAACGATTGCTTAAAGCGAGGAGGCTTAGAGAGAGAGAAGGGCAGAGAATTGAGTCACGCTCCCACAATGTACTTTTGCTCGGCTGCGCGCTTCAGTGTTGTTGAGGCATACATTGATGAAACATTGCACCATTCATTGTCCGTGAAACAGCATCTTAGCTTTGAACACAAGAATATTAAAGATTAGTAAAAATGAAAAAGAATGCGTTATAATATAATAGGCTACATAAAAATATACATTTATTTATTTATTTGCTTATTTAATCCTCTCACAGATATGGGAAATAGCCAGCCATCAAGGCAAGATCACGGCAAGTCAGCAATGGCTAGGGGATACGCTGGGCGAGGTTGAAGACGATCACCACCTTGGAGAATTTGTGGATAGGAGTCCAACTTATTATGACGATCCATTTGATAGGTATTATATAGATGATGTGACCTATGACATCACTTGTTGACATTCAGGACGCCCTCTGTTGTTTTCTGGCAGGCAAAATATTACAGTAGTTTCTATGACAGACCACATAAAATCTGGTTATAAATTACTTGCAGAACCTTTCCTGATCTAAATTGGTCATAAAACGCAGCTGGTAGCATTAGCTTATTATGCTTGATAAGGAAGTTGGTATTATTTAATTCGAAACAAAAGTTACAGCAAAAAACGGAATTTCCCCATGCAAAGTATAGGTGCTTTTGCCTGCCAGTTTCTCACTTGCACCAACAGGGGGCGCCATAAACATAAACAAATGTCACATCATCTATAGGCCTACTACATATGATTAGTGTTAGTGTAACCTGGTAAATGGAGTCTGTATACAAATTACTCTCTCCAACGATTAAATAGGTGTGAAAAACAAGAGGAGAGAGAGGGAGACAAAGATAGATTTTGTTTACGTTTCCAAAGCCTTCCTCAATATTTAGCCTTATTGGTATCGCCCGCAAGCTTATATCTGTGTTTGATTCATTTTGCATAGGTCCCAAAATTATACATTACGTATGATGCAAATTGTGGACTGGCTCCGGCTGCCTATTAATAAAAGGTAAGTAATACAGTTGCTCCTTACTGTTGCTTGTTTGCTCAATTTCCATAATTGGTTTCATCGTGGGCTTATGAGAAGTTCAATCGAAATAATAAAATTATTGTGGCGTTAAAAAAATAGAATCTTTATTTATGCCAAGAAATTTAAAGGTTGCTCCGGAGGAAAATAATTAAATGACTAAATTGCGGTGCGGAGTTCTCGCATTGGGATAATTCATAATAAATTGTCCAGAAGACGTCACACCAATGCAAGTGCTCTGCACACGTGTCTCGAATTCAAAATGGCGGTATTTTCATCAGGCAGACGTCAAAAATTCTACCTTTTAGAGATCTTCTTAATTCCCAAAGTCGTCTTCCTCTATCCACACAGAACCCAGAACCCTATAATGCGATTTCTACGGATTTCCTGTGTTGTTGCATGTTTGTTGTTATAAGTTGCCTTGAATTAAAACCATTCGAAACATTAACACAATAAGACAATCGGGTCCCTCGTGTATTCAAACTATATGTTAGCATGGTTAGCGTTGGTTCAGAGAAAATGAGTTTAGAACAATAAACATTTCCATTCAGGAATTCCCTACCGAAACTTTTTTCATGTGATTCGCATTCATTCTACCCTCAGTTTAAGTATGTGATCTAATGGCGACATTGCATGCATGTCCTATCCGAGACGAACATCAATGGCTTTAGGATGCGCCCTCCCCCATAGGACGTGAAACGTCACCATCAAAAAAATAAGTGTTCAGTCGCTAAGATTAACCAATTATTTGATCACACCTGGATGAATTCAAAACGTATACTTACTTATTGGTGGTAACTACTACAGCCTGTCTCAAATCTAAAAAAGAATGATACAATCAGTTAAAAAATTGGTTAAATATGAAATTTCAACTTGAAAATAAGTCATTCTTACTTGGCATAATATTAAAGAACAAAGACTAGGCTTTCCAATAGTGTTTATTTCATCTAGAGATATAATCAATTTAGTGCAATACACCAAAATCGATTTTGTGCCACTTTTATGCATGGGCAGTGTTGTTTCGAGTACTGTGCCATGCTGTCTTGAAGCTCACAAAAGATTGCAACTTGGCAAAAGAAACAAGACACGGATTAAAATACACAAAGGAAGTCTAGTTTTCTCGACACACATAATAAATATGATAAATATTTTCGTTTCATAAATAATAAACAACTTATGTTTAACTAATGCTTTCGCCGTTTTAACTCAAGCAAAAAGTGGCACAAACTCGTTTTTTGTGTTCCGCAGTTAACTGGAGTTATCTCTCGATTGAAACAAGCAAATGAGATGAAACAAAAAGTGTTGAAAAGCCTGGCCTTTTTTTCATTAATATGATGTATAAAACGACTTATGTTGAGATTTAATATTGAAAAAAAAATCGGTTTTCGATTGGTCCATTTGTTTTAGACAGGCTGTATTATGATATTCATATACAAGTATACGTTACTTATTCTCAACAGACCGGAGCTAATAACGGTGTACTTTGAAGATCCAGGCACAACTGCAAGAACTTACGGAGCGGAAAGCGTAGACGTATGTTATTCTTAATAAATGGAGTTGTTTTTAATTTGATAATCTTTGGTCTATATAGGTCACTTCACACATGCACGTCTTTCGATCATCCGCTCTACCCAATATGCCATAAAAGCTCATAAACGTTGGTGATTGTGTGTAAGAAACTTTCGATTTTTTTGATGTATAAGTGTGCATAAACAAAAATGTATAGGATTTGCCAATGAAAGCACCGAATTGTAGAACATATTTACACAATTTTGATAAAATCATATACCAAAAAGGTTATTTTCGGAATGAAAAAGGAAGGTAATTAAGTAAAACTAACGATTACAGCAAGAAGCACCAAAATACGTGACTGAAAATTTTGGGATAGCTGAAGTAACGTATTTGAAAAAGTATATGTTTTAGAATATTTTAAAGCACTCTAAATTTGTTGCATTAAGAATTCTGCTGCAGGGACAATCTCTTCTCCGATTTCTTGTGCTACTCTTCCCCCTCACCTGGTCTCCTCGCCTTTTATTTTTTATACTTTGTGTACTCTTATATTTGTCCCTTCATCTTTTGGTAAGTTCACCATTGAAGGCAGGATCATCGGGATTTTATGGATTACAGGGCCAGCAATAAGCCATATCGGGTTGTCCATTACTGGTCCTAGCATATCATATCCCTCACCTATTCATCTTAGTACAGTTTACAATTGATACTTTATGTATTATATAATATACTGTATTATACATTTCTGTCACGTACGATATGTTATGCTGATTAAATTGAATCCTGAATCTTATGTTTGACTTGATTACATAACTAAAACTTATTACATTGTTGATGAAGTCTTTCAATAACATTGCATTTAGTTTAAAATCAAGCTAACAGGAGATAAGGAAGTTAGTGTATTGCTTGTGCATAAGATGTTCTCTTAACGGCTGGTGTAAAACGCAAAATTGCATAAGCTGCATAATCTGCATAATTGCATAATTGCATTGCACATCCTGCAAAGTTCGTAATCCTGAAAAAATACTATGTCGTAATCACGTTCCTCATCTTATTTCGGTATAGGTCATATTTAAATTGGCAGAAATAGATGATGCTATTGGATATCTCCGACGAGAGTTGAGTAAAGAAGATGCCCTGGGTTGCGTCAACATCGTGGTGGTGTCTACTAGTGGGCTAGAGGATATTGACTGTGACAGAGTCTACTATCTCACTAGTGTAAGTTTTAAGTTGTATCGCTTTTAATTTAGGGCACTCTCAAAAGATCTCTTCCCTTAAAGTAAACCTGTCAAGACAGACTGATAGAAACATGGCGACTTGCAAATACGCATTCTGAAATTGTGCCAATTTGAGGCATAGTAAATCCAAGCAGGTGGTATATTACCTATTAGACCAGGAGCAGATAGGGTCCTTATGTAACGCGGTTCGTTCTGCCTGCCTACATCTAAATGTTGACCCCTTTGGTAGTTAGTATGGACCATCTAATATTCAATGCAAGGTAGTTAGTGACAGCTTTTCAAATGTTGGAGCATTTTAAAAAGTTTGACCCTTGGGTAACTTAAATTGGCGCATATTGAAAAAGTGACACCACATTTGCAGACCCCTAACTACCTGCATTGATGGTAGAGGGCCCATACTAACTACCAAAGTGTCAAACCTTAGCTGGAAATGTGCAATGAACGATAGGTTGAGGCAGGTACGTGCTCTGCCTACTTGAACCAGCGAACCCGTTGAGCATTCCAAAAAAACGTTTTGGACACAGGTCACTGTTCGGGAGAGCGGGCATTTGCATCAAAGAATCAATACATCTCAATAGGCCAAAACTGGTTATGTTTTACGTTTACCTATTTCATGCACGCAGGCAATATAAAGTTTATGCAGATATTTGCAAGTTGTGTTTTGATTGTTCTATTCATTGTAAAAATGGTTTGTATTTAATATTTTCCCAGTTGGTATAGATATAATATACATAGGCCTGCATAATTTGTGACACTTGGAATAACATAACCATTTTATATGCAACCTGAACACATGTACAAGAAAAGGTCCCGGCTGCAAAGCCGTCTTTCGTCTATTCTTTTGAAACATCGATTAGTAAGTGTCAGGGTCAGGGCTGTAGCTATAGTCCGAGTATACTGTAGAAAGTGCCGTACTAAATGCAAATGCATCGTGTGCTAACAAGTTGACAGAGAGATTTTGACATGTGACGCTATTAAAAAGAATAGCATTTTTATCTGGGATAAATATCTAAATAGGATTTTTAACTCAGCACACCCTCCTCAGTTTCAACCCTTCTACCTCTCTAAAAGGGGAGTTTAGGTCTCATGGTCGCTTTGGATTTAATATATAGTATTCAATTATGTACTTATCTCCTTTATGCTTCATCCGAAACCCCACTCAAGACTGCCAGATTATGGAGCAACAATTATAAATTGAATGATTGTATTTTGAAATGGTTTATTTGCAAATGGTTATTGTCTAACTATTATTTCCCAGAAGTTCTATGTGTATAGTGTGATCTAATTGACAGTGTATATTTTCGGTAGGCTTACACTCAGAACTTAGTTCAACTCCTATCAGGAATATTGTTCACTTGATTTTGCAAAAATCTTGTCTGGTTTTGATGACGTCTAAATGCTCCGTAACTGTAGACATTAGACATTATTTTATTCACACTCTCATTCCATGATATAACAATAATGACCAAGTACAATAAATAATCGATATTATAGGGTTTAGACAAAGAACGAATGATATTACAGTGTATCTGCAATATATAATAATGAACACAAGTATAATCCAAATTCAAATCTCAAATAATTATATATATTACAGAGTGATTACAGTTAAGATTTGGTCATTAAAACACAAACGATTAGGAAAGTCATAATAACTTGGTGAAATAATAATAATGAGTATGGGGGTATATGTGATGGGAGAGGCCATTAAGATCAAATGAACTAAGATTGACCCCGCCAGAAAAAAACCCAAAAGGATGTTTATCAGTTGTCGATAATCAAGCTTTCGATAAACTCAGTTTATCAGTTGATGAACTTATTGATTTCTGATTATAGTTATAATCGGATGAAAACTAAGTCCTGACTGAGTTTTTGCGCCGAATGAGTATTTACCTGATTCTCGATTCATAACTCTGGGCCTCCGCTCATAGTTTCCGGTGCGGCATGTCTGCGATGGCGTGGTTTGTACAATCCTATATCTCAGACTTCGAGAAGATTTCATTTGTGTAATAAATAATTCTGAACGATCCTGATAAAACGGTTGTGTGTATTACGGATGGATTTAACTAAAACCCGTCGCTAACAATGTTGCATTCTTGCAGGATATGGAAAATGTGGATGAGTTCATTAGCGAGTCCTAACTACGGATCAATGGCACGAGTGGACACGACAGGAGGACAGGTGAGTGCGAGATCCAATTGTGGATGGGTATATGTGGTGCAGTTGGATCAGCCGTTTGGTCGCATAAGGGTGTGGGTGCGAGCCCCGCTGGCCGCCATGTGTGGTGCACTTGGACAAAACATTTTTTACCTTGCTGCCTTCTCTACTTAGGAGTATAAATGGGCACTGGCATTGCTGCGAATGTAAAACAGACTGAAGCGTGCGGGAGGTGGGGCGACGCCCAGCAGTAGTGATATGATGGAGTTTGCTTGGTCATGCATATCGCCAGAGACAGTGCGAGGGGCCACTCCTCCTGCGGGCGCCACATTTACATTAAAACGTGAAAGTTTCCTGTTGAAGATAATTCTACCATGTTTGATCATGTTTAACAGACACATTAAAGGGATTAGCAGCGATATCCGAGAGAACGAAAAAAATGGAAATGCATGTTTTTAACTTATAAGTCAGGATAAGTGTGAAATTCCATATAACTGCTTAAACCACCAAATAGTGAAAAAAACGAAGTATTTGAGAAAATTGGTAATACAGTTCCCGCAAATAGACATACGCGACGCGTTCAAAATTGCAAGAAACAGGATGATTGGGGTTACCATCAAATACAGATATGAGCAAAGATCATAATGTTTGTGTTGAGGTCAAAATGTATTGATCCATCGGTGCTCAATTATACACGCTGAAAATCTGTGATATTTACTGGGAAAGGCTTTTTTTTTTTATCTCAAGTCGGAATTTTGATACGTGCGCACGTATAGAAATTACAGAATCAGATAAAAACTAGACCTGTGTCAAAGCGAGCAGAGGTTAGTTGGTGAATTGAACATACTGTGTTCAAACATGATACCTTTGAACCTCAAATGGTGTGGGAAGGATAAGATTTTCAAGTCATAATTTTTATACCCGGATGACACTAATCCCCGCCATTATTTGACATTGATCTTAAAATGATCAGCTTGTTGTGTTTCCAGACAAAAGAAATTCTTTTATATGTTATATTGGACCCGTGATGACCCCAGAATGGTCCCCTCCAACATGTTTGCCAAATCAAAACGCAACTTTCCAGAAATTGCTATTTGTCTGTGTGAGTGGTTCCAACTGTGAAACACTCCATTATGTGACCCTACCAGGGGATCTTGTGAATCTTGTTGAAAACAATCAACAATAATAGCTTTAATTTATAGAAGAAGGGATTCAAGACTACCCCTTTAATCAGCAATAGTATTTGGCCAAATCTGTGAGAAGAAGAAATAATGCATAGATTTCAAGAATTCAGACGTATGTCTTTAATTAAAATTGGTCTACGGTTTTGACCACATCCCAAAAATTGGTTGATGAAGAAGACAGTAAGTGTGCTCGTATTGGGGGTAGGTACTGCATTTTGGCTTGTGAGAAAAAATTTGAACTTCGTAAACCGTTTTGGATTAGAT
>JAMKCH010036427.1:0-14814 GCA_023653785.1 Ophioderma brevispina | reverse complement strand
TTAATTTGCGCTCTTTTAGCAGTTAAGGCAAAAATTTCTGTAATTTTCACAATACAACTTCCGAACAGCTACAGATATATCCTTTGCTAGGTTTCATCCTGAATAACTTGTTACCCTGAAAGTTTTGAGGGGTTCTTTCGCGGGGAACTTTTTTTCTTTATTTTGTGTTTATAATCAGAGTAACTTTCAATGTTGACCCCTGTACAAATTGAGTTTGACTTGAGTTGACCTTTTTTGCACTTTTAGCCATTTTTACCCGATAACTCTAAAACCAATGGTCATAGATGGTACAATCTATACATTTTTGGAATCCTTGACATGTGACTAGACGGATAATATGTCATACATTTCAACATGATTGGAGTAATTTCAAAGTTTGACCCCAGTGTAAACTTAAATTGGCCCATATTGAAAATGTGGCACCACCATTTGACACCACTAACTACCTTGCATTGATGTAGATGGTCCATACTAACTACTAAAGGTGTCAAACCTTAGATGTAGTCGGACATGAATATCATAGGGTCCCTAAATAAGGACCCTATGATATTCTGCTCCTGCGCTACTTTAGAAACAAGTGAGTTTTGAATTGAATGCGCTGAGGAATCTGAAGCCAGTGAAGCTCATTAATTAGAGGAGATGTGTGTGTATTTAGGTATTCTAATAAATTATGCGTGCTAATTTACTACTTCTGCATAGCGTTACCCATGTTTGTTGGTTCCCTAAACCATAAGGCCTATACCAAATTCGGTTTTATACAATTTTATAAGGCTATATGTAAAAACTATATCCAGGCTCTATCTAGAGGATAGTCCATATCGAATACTATCTGTAGATGAGCATATAACATATCCATCTTGCAAACCAAGAACTATATAACAGGTATCGTATCAGACATGATACCTGTCAAGGAAGTTGTATACGAATTCATATCCTACTTTTTACTCCTTTGCACGGCCATGGACAAATATTTGTTTTTGCAATTGATCAATGCTAATACCATCAAGCCGTTTGCATTCATCTCATGCGACTGATATCCCATTCAATATATCTAAACAAAGTATACCACACATCGATTATGGTTTTGGGGAGTTTCCGTAACTTGACCCATCTGACACCCTTTTTTTCTGACACACTTATGAATTCGGAAACACTTCACGGAATAAAGCACATGTTTATTCCGTTAAGGTTTCAGAACAAGTGTGTCAGATGGGTCAGGTTACGGAACCTCCCCCCATCAAAGCCACACACCTTCACAATTGATGAATTCCACATCCACCAGTAGAGACGAAACCGGTCTGGTTCCCCCTAGCCTTGGGAATATTTAAATATTTCGTATCATGATATGGCTCACTATCTTTGACCAAATGATACGCCTACACCTATTTCCACCAACGAGCACACAACTCTAACAACCGTGTTGGAGTGCGTTTTATCATTATGACCATTACCCGGCTTTCCCTTCCTTCAAAACGATACCAGCTCATTGTAATTTGGTGGAGCATACAATGGTATGAGGAAAATGCTGTTATATTTCTTTTTTCTTTCTGAAAGAAGGGTGGAGGACGGTGAGAGTGAAAGCTATTGACACCCTCCTCCTACAGCACAACAGGACCCCAGGGGTCGGGCTAATTTAATATGTTGTTCTTATATACATAATTAAGAACAGTACGTTTTTAGCGAAATGTTAAATTTACGGTCGTTCCCATAGAAGATCGAGGGAAATTGGACATTGGATGCCTGCCGTTTAAGGGATAGGAACGCAGGTAAGAGCATCCATAGAATTTTCTTAATTCAGAAACAACAAAAATATTGTGTAAACATATAGAATGATTCAATAGCATAAAAGTAAAATTGGCTAAATAGAAGATAGCATAACGATATCGATAGTACGGTAACGATATAACAAAGACATCGCTCCATCATAACACTAAATATCGCTCTCACATTTGTTTTTGCGGTAAGCTTTGGAATCGGATATATTTTGGGCTCCAATTTTAGTACCATATAATTACCTTTTCGATTTGAACTTTTCTATTTTCTTAGATAGTATAATGTCTGCCTTCACACTTAAAGACTTTGATACCCACTACGCCTACCGCTGCGCCCGGACACCAGAAAGCTATCAATATAAATGATTTGGAAACAAATCATACATGAGCCCTAGTGGCGCGAATAACATCACAGCCGATGGCGAGAGCGAACGCCACGACAGAGAATTCTGGATTCCTAAGTCAATGTTTGCGCCCGATCGAAAGAAAGAAGGCCCTTACACTTTTGTCTTCGCGTAAAAAGCGATAAATGTAAGACTTATTTATCGCTGTTGTTTTGCGGTGAGTTCTGAGGGCCAGGGTAATTGTGAAAGATATTGTTCCAAAGCTCTTTTAATAATTCTGTAAATCTTGTATCATCCGATTAGTCCTTCTTTTTTTTAGCGTCATCGAAAGTAATTAGTAGCTGAATCCCAAATTTGTCTGCGTTGGTGACGTCGTCCCATGACCCTAACGCAATTTGTTGATTTTTTTGGTGCCGAAGGCCTCGGAACAGCTGAGTAAGTAACAAATCCAAATTGGTAGGGTCATGGACACTTACCGTAATAACTAAACGTGTGACGCGGTACGCCTTGTACTGAATGGTAACCAAACACAAGATCATTCTAGAGACACCTTTTTACCGAATTCTATCTCGGGTGGCCTGTTTAAGGGACTTGAGTCGTGTCCACCCTGTAGTTTACCGTATTAACTTAATCAGACTTATGTCCGATGGAATTCAAAAACCACCGCTTATCTCCCTCACTCTTTTGTACCCTATTTATAATGTCTCCACATTCGGTCTGACATAATTCCTTATTACCGGCCTAATTGATCGGTTTTTGTGTCGGATATAACTTTGCCGGGTGGACGCGCTCGGGGTAACTCTAACGGACCTAACTTGGCTTAAGTCCGATTTAATTCCAATAGGCAGGTTAACTCCGTCATAAATTATACCGGTGTCTGATGGCCTCGTCTATGGCAAGCTATAAGGCAACCATAAGTATTGCCGCAACGCCTTGTGAGTAAGTAGCAACGCTTTGCGACATTCGGCAGGAACGCGTTGCGACGTCGCCAATCAAAATCATGAATTTCGGGGACGTATTTCAAAAAATAGACCCACAACGCGTTGCTAGCTACTTTGCAACGTTGGCAAAAGCCTTCACACGCGTTGCGAGCTTCACAACGCGTTGCAAGCTTCATTCACAACGCGTTGCTAATGTCCACAAGCCATAAGGGTCTAACGTATTGCCCAAACGCTTTTTGTGAAAAGTCACAACGCGTTGCGACATTTCGGCAACTCGTTTCGACTTTCGGCAACGCTTTGCGACATTGTCGGCAACGCGTTGCGGTGTCGGCCATCAAAATACTAATTTCTGGACATATTTTCAAAATATAAATCTCACACAACGCGTTGCGACCTCGGCAACGCGTTGCAAACCTTCACAAACGCTTGCGTCAATACGGTATGACCCTTATTGCATTCACAACGCGTTGTGAAGTGTACAACGTGTTGTGAAGCTCGCAACGCGTTGTGAAATGCTTGCAACGCTTTGTGCAAGCCATGAAGGTCATAACTTATTGCCGCAACGCGTTGTGGATCTATTTTTTGAAATATGTCAAGAAATGTATGATGTTTTGATTGCCGAAACTGCAAGCGTTGCCGAAATGTCGCACGCGTTGTCCGAATGTCGCACCGCGTTGCCAATGTCGCAACGCGTTGCTACTTCCTTTCTCACACGCGTTGCGGCAATACGTATGACCCTTATGCTTGTGAACCTTCGCAACGCGTTTGTGTGAAGGTTCAACGCGTGTTGTGACGGTTGCAACTCGTTGTGAAGGTCGCACGCGTTGTGAAGGCTTGCAACGCGTTGTGAGTTTCCCCCACGCGTTGCTAGATACTTGCAACGCGTTGTGGGTCTAATTTTGTGAAATACATCACAGAAATTCGTCATTCTAATTGGCGCCGCCGCAACTCGTTGCTACTTTCTTGCACCGCGGTGCCGAAATGTCGCAACGCGTTGCTGAAATGTCGCACGCGTTGCGCAATACGTTATGGCCTTTATGGCTTTCCACAGCCTCGTCTACAAGGTCCACGGTTTTTATTTCCCCGTACATGTGCTTGGTAGCGAGGACACCTCTCCATGGGGGACACTCAGTTTCTTTACAACCGGTACTAGTAGAGTACGTGTGGACGCGTTCTAACGGAACTAACGGTGGCATTTCGTGTTTCTGAAGTAAATCACGGAAAACAGTGGCTTTAGTCGTAGTGGGCGAAGTGGGCGACTCAGGCAACCCTTGGAAAAATATGGAGATTTTTGAAGGCAAACAGAGACAAAATGGGGGCAGGGAAAAGTGAGGAAAGAGTAACGAGAAAGAGGATAGCCAGGAAAGCCGTTGTTTTGATGTTCTGATTTACAGCATGCAGAGGCTGACAACCGTCTCATTTTGCGACTCAAAGAAATAAGTGATAGGCCGGCAAGCAATCGAGTAACAATTAAACGTTTTTTCCCAAATCCTACATTACTTTTTCCAAAATCCTGGATACGCCACTCATTCGGGGGAAACTCAATCTTTTGCCCGTCAACTGCAAGGTCCTTGCCCACACTTGACTACAGGTCTAGTTAGGCGTTTACGCCCCTGATGGAAGCCAGCTCTGCATTCTGCATGTTTTCGAAAGTACAACCAAAACAGGCTTCTTCTTACCTCGGCTCTTCGAGGCAAGGTTAAGCCTGATTGGTTGATGGTTAGCATCAAGGTGAAGATTTTAATTTTCCAGATTTTGTGTTGAATCACTTTTAAGATTATCCCTAATATCTCGAGCACTTGTAGGACCATGGTTTTATAAAAAGTTTCAAATGGTGGAGACCTTTGGATAAGGTCATTTTGTAACGGAGGTGGGTTAAAAACACATCACAGACGGCCTTTTTTTCACTATAATTAATTTGGGTGGTCTTAGTTTTTTTTTTTACTTTCAAATTTTCTAAGGTTTTGTTTAATATATAGCTTGAACATTATTCTAATGACCCCAAAAATATTAGAAAATATTTCCTACATAGTTCTGGTCACACGTTTTAGCATTTTGATGCCAACTGCCCATCGTGATTCAAAAAGAATGTAAAAAGTTGTTATTTCTTAGCATGTCAGAAATTAGAAAAAACAACCCCTGAGCTGTCTCACTTTATACTGACCTTCACTACGTGTAAATCAAAGTTTAAACTTAAATATATTTTCATCATTTCACCAAAATTGAAATTGAAAATCATGGACGGACGGACACTTTTTCATCACGGACGGACATTGCATTACTTTTGTATGGTTAAAAAAAACACCGAACAGAAAGTAAAATAACAACATATTAAATGAGCACAAACAATAATTGATTTTGGCCATGATTACCATTTAATGCTTTTGAGAGTTTTTGCAATGGTGTGTAGGTTCCTGTGCATAGATAAAACAGATTTCCGTTCGATAGGTAACAATGTTTTCACATGTTTGCTTTAATTCAAATTTAATCTTAATTCTAACTTCTTTGGGTAAAAGGTTTATAAAACCGATTCCAGTTCCCATGTACCGACTACTGTCAGCTAGTATCGTAATAAGCTTATCGGACTTAAAGTTATGTCGGGTCTAAGCGTTAATACCGTTCGAGAGCGCGTGCGGTCCAGTGGATAGAACATTCGGCTCGTGATACAAAGGTCGTGGGTTCGAGTCCCCTGTTGCCCAACGCGTTGTGGTGCCTTGGGTCACGCACTTTATCTCCGATTGCTCTTCCACCCAGTGCTAACTGGGGAGCTGCTAGGGATTTGTCCCTTTGAGCGCCGCCCAAATGTAATGCTTATGCCTTGGGTATTATGGCAGCTGACGGTATTCCGAAGGTCGCGGTAATAATTGTAAGCGCTTTGATACACCGTGAAAAGCGCTTGATACACATTGAAAAGCGCTATATAAATGCCCGCATTATTATTATATTATTATTAATAAATGCGTGGCGTCCCACACTACAAATTTAAGTCCGATACATAATACAGACGGAATTAGATCCGAACAGGCGCGTCCACACGGCCACTTTAAGGCCGACGCTAATACCGACCCGAGTTAGTACCGGTATTAAAAGTCTGACTCAGAGCTTTCGAAATCTTATTTTCGGTGGTAATAATGAAAAATAATCAATTATAACTAAAGATAGTAACCTAAAATTCACACTTCCGAAATTTTAGATGATCGGATTTTTCGTTTTTGATGGCAGTAAACATTATTTGGTATTAGTTACGTAACCCATAGGATCTTTGTATAACAAACATTCGGATCCGGAATTTTATAACAAAGTTGTTATTTTCTAAATGAAGGAATTCGATTGAATCTTAGCCAATTTCACACAGTGATTAGTATAATGGACAAACATTATGCACATGCAAAACGCATTCTTTTGGAATTGAGGGCGCCCTCCTCAGGAAATCTCTGAGTCGGCCTTTAAAGTGACTTAAAGGTGCAACGAGAGATTTCCAATAACAGGTGTCGCCGATAATGTGAAAATTCTGATTTTTGGCACTGGTGTAAAAGCTTTATATCATAAATATTCCATCTGTAAGGATTAAAATGAGAACTTGAAATGTTAATTTTTAAACCAAAATTTTGAAATTTCGAATTTCGTACAGGAGCAACTACTAAATTCAGCCATGTTTTTCTATTGAAATATAATCATATACAATCACCATTTGTTTTTCATTCAATTTTAAGTTATTTCTGTGACCAAATAAAAGGTTGAGCGTCTAATCTATACAATCCATTTACATATCACAGACAAATGGATGACTTGAAATCTCTTGTTGCACCTTTAAGTCCGACCGTGTGACACGACCATAGCATCCCACGCGTGCAACTTATATACGTGAGCTCACCTAATTGGTTTGATTCTGTGTTCGTTTGTGTCGTTTATTGTAGCCACATTTCAATAGGAACCCATTTTGAGTAAATGACCGGCGCTTAACCTCCTGCTGGGGCTGTTAGTTGCCGTGTTGCTGCCCAAGTCGTCTTACCCCTGTACATCATGGCCGAGTTGACAGCGGTCGTTGCGTTGTCAAGTTTCAAAAAGCTTTTTTTTTTGCCATAACATTGGGCGGCTTTTGTTTTGCCCACTATGAATCACTTAATTCTGTCCCTTCTTTGATTGAAACTGACCATGTTGTTCTTGATATTTTTGTTTTGTTTTATTTTGGTATGCAACACATGCAAACTTGGTATTCCATTGCTAAATCCCTTTCAAGCAACAATGCGCAGGCGAGCGCCTTGCTGAAGCCAGACGTCAGTGAGACATTGTACCCATCTCTTGCTGGGATCATATTTGAGAACTATGTTTGGACACGATAAGAAGAAATCAGGTATTATTACAATATCATGCCAAAACTTGATTTCACTTCCAATGCAACTCTTGTTTATTTGATTTATATATCAGAACACCTCCGTGATGGTTTGAAAAAACTAGTTCAGTTGATCAAATTATCTAGTTTATTGTTTAATTGTCTTCAACGCATACCTACATAACTGGCCGCTGTGTAGTCATTAATCGGACTACCCGATTCAGATTCAACACTTGTCAAACTTTTAAACAAAAATCCAAATTAACACAAAAATTTGTCAAAGATGTAATTATGGACAATGAAACAATGAATCATTTTCAAAATAGACCCAATAGTTGCATTATTGTCACAGAAAAAAAAAAATCGCTTTAAAATTCCTGAGTTTTATGTGGGGCCGCCAGCATAGTGGCAGGACCACTTTTATCGATAGAAAATTTCAAATTAAGTGAGATTCCATGGACAAATTGATAAGGCGGGTATTGATATAGGGTTCAACTCCCCCGCTGTAATGTGGAGACTAGGCTTTGTTGCAATTACAAAAAACATTATGTCCATGGTACAAAGTTACTGTACAGATCGGCTTACTGGTAACTGATGCATCCAGTTCATGGTTTGTTAATGATAAAAGGACTTTGCTATATTGGCCGAGATGTCAAATCTGTTTTGCGCTAATCTCTTCATACAAGGTGATCCAGTTTGATCACCAAATAAAACTTAGTTGTGTTATATGTGCATTGATAATAAGAATGCATTATTTCTCCAATGCTGTGGATAAGGAATGATATTTTTCAGTGTCAAAGGTAATTATGTTCAAAATAACACGTTAATGAAATAATTCTGGTGTTTCATCCGGATACTTCAACTGAAACATCCAAGCTATCTTAAATGTGAAATAATGTATTTGGGCTAACAGTTTATATTTATAGCTACATTACTGCACTGTATGGTACCTAAACTTTTTAGCTGTGGCCATTAAAATAATTCCTCTTACCTCTCACGGGAATGGACCGACCTAAAAAACTTTTAATGAGTCTCACTTATTTTGAAATCTACTCAAGAGTTGATACACAGCTGTTACGTTTAGTAGCTTTGAAATTGCAGCGACATTGATTGGGTGTAGGGAGCCAAGGATCTTGAAAAGCTTAAAATATTTTGCCCTGGAGGACTCTAAAAATTGTTGACTAGATTCAAAGTGGGGGAACATTCTTGCGGCATCAGTTAAATGATGTGGATTATTTTTAACGATTGCGAAAAAATAGACATCCAAGATGCGTCCAAACTGCCGCCGATTTGACTAAAGAACCGTTTTAAGCCGTAATTTTTGATTTAGGTACACTTTGAGGAATATAAAAAAAACCTTTTTTTGGCATTTTTAACAAAAAAATTAAATATTAGTATCTGAGTTCCTTTGATAAGGCCAGACTATCCAAAATGTTACAGTTATGTACATTATTCAGAAATGGAGTTATTCTGTAGCGAAGGTCATCAATCAGTTACAGAGACAAGTTGGTTTACTGAGCACTTTTTGATAAAGTGATCATAATTTTTTGATATGCTAGAACGTCATGATCACAATCCCTAACTTGATTACACATTATACACTGTTAAAATGTTCGTTAAAAAACGTTGTTTTACTGTCATCCGGGACTCGAAACGTGCAAATAACTGTAAAAAGGGCTCAAACGGGCAAATAACTGTAAAAAAAAACAGTCGTTTTAACTGTTGTGATTCCCAGCTGCAGTCAAAACGATGTTATTTTACTGAACATTTTTAACAGTGTAGGTGTCATTTTAAAATACAATGCATGCTTATTTTTGTCTGATACATTTAAATCGATCAAGAATTTTTGCAATAAATGACCTTTCACACATTTTAAAAGCAAAAATCTAAAAGCAGGTATTACAGTGTGCTATCAAAGTCTTTAACTTTAAGGCGAATGATATATCTGAGGTATTTTGTACATACCTCTGAAAGGCATTGGTTGTTAATTTGGGAAATTGGTAAATCAATGTATATATTGTATTTACATGATCACCTAAGTACATGAACAATGCTCTACATGACATCATAGCTATAGCAACCTTCAATGCCGGATTATTAATACGTTCGCTAAAAATAGCTCAATTTCTGATTTCAAGCCATACCACGAAGGTTTGACAGCCTATTCTAACCCGCAATGAAGGTGTTTATGTTAATATATTTGGCTGCAGAAATCATGGTCCTACAATTTTTTAGAAAAAGTGTTTTTGTCTTAGCGTTTTGCAACAACCCTTTTCAGGAGCCTGTCAGGCTGATCCACGAATTAACCTATTTACTTTCCTGTCACTTGGCCTTCTGTTAAACGCCTTTCTGTTGTTGGATAATAATAAACTCAGAAAGCCCACCCAATCTTGTGGATTTACAAGTTTTGTTGTTGCCCCAGTGTTTGTTGCTTCACAAGGTTTATGTGACGATGCAATCCTGAAATTAGCCATGTTTTGCTTGTTTATATTTTCACTAAACTAAGACATACTCATACAAATCAGTATCAGATCCTCTGTAATGTTCTGAGAACACAAAAATACTTGCTATTTCCGAGGTGGCAAACTTTCCAAACCAAACAGACACACTCCATACATACACAAGTCTGAAAGCGTGGTATACCGAGAAAATGCTTGTAAACTGACTCCCTTAGAATAGTTAAAGAACAAAATTTGTCCCCACACCTTCACGAGCCCATAAATCAAGTCCTTTAAAAGGATAGTAATTATGCTAGTCAGATCAAGAATATTATTGGTAAAACAGTTCAAGAGTGCCATGGAAATGATCCAAAGATTACCCTGAAAATGAGTAACAAAATAATGTTAGGGCCAGTTCCCTTCAAATTTGGATCCAGGAGAACACGATCACTGAAAACAGGATTAAGGAACTGATAAAGGGAAATAATTCCCTTGAATGCAGTGTAAACGTCTCCAATGATTTAAATTTCAAAGCAAGCTGAAGAAAAAGATAAAGTTCTCGAAAAGTACATATTTTATGATAAAAAGCACATGCTTTTTCACACGTGCCAAAGCTTAGGGATTGTGAAACGGGGAAAGAGATAGGGGTGTTTTCTCTTTAACTTTAGAAGAAAAAACACTCTGAAGCAAATATTATCGAAAATTGATTGTTGATGGTGATGAAATTTCAGAACCTAAGAATATTCTTAATGCTGAAGCTGTTTTTTTAATCAAAATGTGTAAACATTACAAAATATTAATGACAATAGTGACATTAACTCAGTCTTTTTTTATACATCATGATCAGACCGGCTTCTTAAAGGGTCGCTATATTGGCGAAAATGTTAGATTACTTTTGGATATCATAAATTTTACAGATGTTGGGAATATTACTGGCTTTGCCTTTGTTATTGATTTTGAAAAGACATTTTATAAAATCTTTGGTAAGATTTTGTTTTGTCCCCGATTTCCAGAGATGGATTAGTACTATGTATAAACGGAGCTGAAAGTTGCATTATAAATAATGGGTATGTCTCTCATTTCTTCAAAATTTTGAACAGTCTTCGCCAAGGTTGCGGTGTGTCGCCTTACATTTTTTTGATATGTTCAGAACTTTTAAGCAATTCAATCCGTGTATCAAGGAAAATAAAAGGTATAAAAGTGTCTTCTTGCATCAGTGATGATTTAAAAGATCATGATATTAAAATAAGTCAGTATGCAGATGACACCATTATATATTAGGACGGTAAAATGACTCTTGCATATGTAGTATGAATCGAATGAATCTAACATATGTGAAATCATCCGAAAGCCTATTTCATTATCTTTAATTTTCGGCAATGATAATTCCAATCTGTTAATTATAGGCCGAGCTACGTTCTTTTGAATAAAGTAGTCAGCTTTTCCCCCTATCCGTGGATACCCATTTGAATGCACGGCGGCCAACTAAGCAATTGACTCCCCAAAATGATAAGGGTATGTCATGTTTTCGTCAAATAAAGTGGTATCTTAAAGGTGTCAGTGATAATGGTATGTTTTATTCGCAACACTTTTTTCAAGATGTGGCATATTTTGGTCTACAAATATAGACAATACTCTAAACCGCAAAAAGTTGTCACCTGTCTGTTCCTTCATATGGTATGATTCATTCAACTCCTCCAGAAACTGATACATGTATCAAGTTACTTTATTTTTCAAATGATTGTAATGAGTGAAACGTAGAAACGTTAAGAGGGCATCGATGGTAAATTGTGACCGAATTTTATGGGATTAAATGGCATCACATTTATTCTGCAGTCAATAAAGAGACCGATTTTCTTCTGGACCATGATTTCCTTTTTATCAACTTTAATGTCAATCCGTGGACAGAATCGCAAAACCGGTAACTGAATCCAAGATTGTAGCTCGATCTATATTTAACCGATGTGAATGATCTTGCAGTAAATTAAAGATAGTGAACAAAGCTTTCAGAGGATACCACATATGTTAGATCTATATTATTTAAACTTCCAACTGGCTGACACACTCAGGGTCAAGTTTTTTTTTACTTCCCTAGTAGATGCGCAATAGGCTCACAAACTACGAACTTTCTTTCAAATTTCTCCCACAGAATTATTGCCTACAATGATTTTTTGTTTAATTGTGCGCTATAGACTCTAATGACTAACTTTTGTGGCGATGAATTGAGACTTGAGCACTTTCTTCTTTCATTGTAGGATCGTCAAATCCGTTAGGGATACATTGTCGTGGATACGAGAAAAAAACTCAATGTGACATGTGTGACTATGTAAATATCGTTTTGGTTTTTTATATTTAATTCTCCACTTGCAAATGTCCATATTGCAGCCAGCAATCAATATATCAGTGTACATTGCAAAATGGCATCTTGGATTTAATACTTTTCTCCACAATATTTGATAGACAGTCAACTGGAAGAAATATTGCTTAAAAAAAACGACCTGTCCATTACCCATAAAAAAAAACTTGGGTAGTCTTTTAATTAGGGTCAGGATAGCTTTACGCATTTGAGGCAATAATTGTACGGATGGCGCAATGAGCCGAAGGATGTCGTACTAACATGTAGGAATTAGTTTCGCGCATTTGGGGGATTTTTTTTTGGATTAATGGAAATTGATCTATGCATTTTCGTATAGGTATACCGTGGGGGGGGTCCCCCCAAAAAACTCAACATTGGTGGCTCCAGCCCAACGCTTTGCGACTCTATCCCCTCATATTTTTTGAACAACGCACGTAACTACTATTCTTTGTTGTACGGGTAAGACCGGACTGTTAGCTAATATCCTGAAATGTCACAAATGTAAGTCAATATTTTTTAAGATATGACCCCAAAATCAAGACCTGCAGTACCCAGTTAACCAAATTGCAGGCTATTAACTACAATACGCACTGTACGTTTGCGCCCAGAACCCCACATTGTGCCTTTTAATCTATATAAATAATATGTTTAGCAACAAAACGCTGGTTAATCACTGTTTACGTACGATATCATTAATCTACTTTTCAAACTGTGTTTAAACATTACAAACAACATTTAAACATATTCATATATTAACACTTACTTCCTAGGGGTTTTGCACTTCCGTAGTGCTAACGGGGGTTCCTAGGGACCCCACCTAATATACCACTTTCCCAAAGGATTTTTTAGATGAAACCCACATAGTAGAAGGCGTCAAAGACATCAACAGTAAAGAAATAAAAACTGAAGAAAGTTGTTCAGTAAGAAAATTAATGGGCAAAACATTTTTTAATTTTCCCCGCCTGTGGGGGGGGTTTCCAAAGTGTGCGAAAAGACACTAATTTTGTTTCTGCATTTTCTACGGCCATGCTTAACCTAGACTTGGCTGATGCTTTATTGTGAAGAATGAAACTATATTTTCCCACATAAAGCACAAACATAAATGTTTCATGCCATTTTATATTTTTTAGGGTTACTTGTATAATTTACCATAGGTCCTCATTAAACCGCACATGATGTCTATTAAAATATTATGCTCCAATTGCCTACTATACTTTCAATATTTTTTTAATTAATTATTTACTTTGTTTATGTCCAACTAGGTGTATGTATTATGAAATCAGAATCACAGTAACTCTAATAATATTTTCCATTTTTTGTCATGGGCACTTCCGTTAGTGCTCCTAGGGACCACAACATAATAACGCAAAAACGACGCGATGGATTTGAATTTTTTTTTGCCCAATGGCAAGCGCAACTAAAAGTTAGACAATACCAAAAATATAACCCAAATTATTGCAGCGTTAAAATCGCCCGCTGGAAAACTAAAGTTTGGGTACCTAGGAACCCCCCCCCCCTTATTCAGTTAATGTTAATCGCTTCATTTTTCCACATTGTTTTGTTAAAACGTCCTCTGTCCCTAAAAAATATAGCAACATTTCTATAATTACCACATGTTTAATATCAAAATTTGAAACAGTTTAAAATATTAAAACAGTGAGAAGACAATTATACAATAAGTAACTAAATTAAAGGCTAGACTCAGAGATTCAAATATTTTTTGGTGTAGAATTAAAAATAGTAATCTAAACTATTTAAGATATTCAGCTAAAAACTAAATTCCAAAGTTAGAGATTAATAAGATTTTTCGTTTTGATTCAGTAAACATTTATGCACAGTATAGGCCTAACAGTGCCATAGTATACCGTGTATAAGTTATTTCACCCGTGATTTATATGAACAAGCATTATGTGGGGGTAGCAAAAATCACGATTGTTGGAAAATTGAGTGTCGCTCATCTGGACATCTCTGAGTCGGCCTTTAAGAAAAGTTTTCAAAAAATAATAAAACAACTCCAAACCTACCGAATATTAAAGCGGTAACAACCAGGACTTGAATCTACGTATATAATTCACCGAATTATATTATTACTAGTCCATTACAAATTAAACCAACAATAAATAAAAATTACATACCTGGCGCTGAAGGTTGCACCCCTACGCCAAGCTGTCCTGCTCGGATCTCGGCGCTAATTTAAGTAACAAGAAAAGTTCCTTTTTTGAATTTAAAGTAACGAGTAGGCATATTTGTTGCCCCTGGGACGAGTACACATCACAGGATCTCAGGATCCTAGGACTACACAGCACAGTTTAGGTTCCTGGGAGTGGACACTGCATCACAGTACTGCTGGGTCCTAGGATTGCACAGTACAGATTAGGGTCCTGGGACCTACATCACAGTACCCAGGGTCCTATGACTTTGCGTCATGAGCACAGAGTCCTTGGACGCTTCCTGAGAGGACCGTAAACATTTTGTGATAGTTGGAACGAATTTGAGAGTCACCCAAAATACAGAGTCCGGGTCGCACTAAGAAAAAGTTAACTTTAGTTTTCAGAAGCCCCTTTGTCCTTTGGACACACATTTTCTAATCCTATTAAATGTTTCGAGAAATGGCCGCCCATTCCTCCGAA